>JAVYIG010010467.1:0-68885 GCA_035222895.1 Strongylocentrotus droebachiensis | reverse complement strand
GCCTGTACTTGCAAGGTATTGTGGGATAGCTTGAAGAAGTGCAACTGGATCCAGAAGTCAGAGTTCAAGCAAGGAAAGGTAAGTTAAAACTCATATTTGACCTCAATGTTCGTGTTTGTATCGTGTGGTAAAATGGATTCCTATTTATGAAAGTGTATTTTATCTTCAAATTAACTCGATATTACTATACACAATGATTTATCTTCACATGAAGCAATTTCGGGTCGACGTCTTGCCAGTAATAAGGGCTTAGCTAAGGCATGTATGATCATATGCAATGGTGAATAGCCTGCTATCAAGTGAAAAAACAATGTTGATCTGGGACTCTAGGCCTAGGACTAGAGGAATGATAGGGCCATGGGGACGGGGTAGCCTGAAGGGCTAGGTAATATACATGTATATGATATTGATATCATCTAACCTTTATTAGCAGTTCAGCACCCATATGCCTGCCTGAAGAGTGATTAAACAAAACTTAAAATGCGTACGTAATCGCCCTTTCACGACGCTAGTTTCAGCTCGGATCAGCCCGCCCGACGAAACTTGCAAACTGGCCTGACCTGGCATGGCTGCCCACGGCCACGTAGAACTTTTCGCATTGAGCGCTGTGCACTGAGATCACGAATTTTCACTCGCTCTCTCTTTCTCTCAGCCATTAAGATTGGCAGAGCCCCTCGAGCTGTTTCAAATTTAAGTGAGAGAGAGCCCCCCCCCCCCCCACTCACTCCAGCAAAGCATAGAGAGTCTATGCTAAAGCGTATTGACCTCTAGCACTGCATACATGCTGTGAGGCAGGGACCTAGAGGTCTATACACAAATATACACACCACACAATATTGCATAGACTGTACACAATTATGTCGATGCAGCTGTAAGCAAAGTTTGACACTAGACTTACAATTTGAATTTTTAAATTATTCTTTTTAACATCAGTAAGTTGAAAAAAATGTATTTTACTGCTATTTAGGTGTCATCAATTGTCACTAAAGTACCAATTTTGAGTGAAATCAGTTGAGTTTTGTACAGTGGTGTTTGAAATGTTGAGAATCAAAACTCAAAAGCACAGCTTTTACTACACAGCCAGGATAGTGATGCTCCTATGTGTGCCCCCACTTATTATTCTAACATAATTCTAATAATAAGATTTATTCATCCTGCATGAATAAAAATGGCAGCTCAAATGTTGTCTTGCTATTTTTGCCCCAGTTTTTTACTTTTAGAGGCATGATAATGGCACTATAAATCGCCAAACATGGATGAAAATAATGTCAAATGGGAGAATATACCGATCTGAGCCGAGGTGCGAATGTGTTGATTTATTTGATTGGTAAAAAAGGTCACTTTTAAGGGGCATACTGATGATATGCTCTTTTTATAGAGGCAAGTGACAGATCCTGCTTGCTGATTTCGGGACTCCGATTCCCGATCGGTGCAAGACCGTCGGGACCCGGTTTATTTATGTCCCGACTTGACTCAAGCCTAGTCTCCTGAATAGGCTACCAAATATCTTGACAAAAGTCTCAGACATTAGAGACAGTCTCCCAAATAGATCTTAGAGATTGTCTCCTATATTGTCAAACATAAATAAAAGATAATTGGCTAAATGAGAAAATCAAATTGATAAAAGGTTGAAGGAATCTGATCTGATCAGCTGATGATGATTTAATTGACTTTTAGAAAAATATTTGTCTGCTTTGCTTTTGATAAAATCAACTTATTTTCGGGATAGACTTGAAATGATGCAACCCTTCACCCTTGACATACAATGCTACAGGAAGCTAGTGAAAATTAACAATAACATTAGATCTCAAAATAGTTAATGTCTGTGTATTTCTTATTTATATTTATTTGTTTGATTACAGATTACAGATACAGACTTAATCATGGCAAGGCACAGCAGCAGAGGAATCTCACCAGTCCCATTAGAGTGTAAAGTGTATGTAGGGAACTTGCCATCGGGAGCCAGTCGCACAGAGCTAGAAGAGGCATTCAGTCGATATGGGCGTGTCAAGAATGTCTGGGTCGCTAGGAATCCACCTGGTTTCGCTTTTGTTATGTTTGAAGATGAACGTGATGCATCTGATGCCTGCAAAGCTCTAGATGATAGGTAAGATGATATCTTATTATCTTGCTTATAAATGATATTTTAAAGAAGACAATCTTTTGAAATTGTAATTGTCGTTGAAACATACCAATGAATGTACCCATAAATCAATTATTGAGTTGATTATGAAGCAAGTAGTATGTGTTATGTGGGGAAGAAAATGTTGTATACTTGAATGATCTCTTTAGAAATACTGGATTGAACAGAATGTTGAAAATAAGTACGGTAACCTCGTGTCAGTTTCATGAAGAGAGGTTGTCAATGCAGACTCTTACATGCAGGCTACTAGCATGTACAATGGGAACTAATATGGCAATATGTTAAGCTTCCAAATATGATCTAAATAGGCTATATTCTATTCTCTAATTTGATATTGGCTTTACATTAGTTAAGTCATACCTAGGTCTATCAGCTCATTTCCTTTTGGGCTAACATTGTTCAAAGTACATGTCATTAAGAATATTTTTAAATTGTGAAACATTGTTACAGAAATGTCTGTGGAGTACGAGTTCGAGTGGAGATGTCCTCCGGCGAATCCAGGAGGTCTCGTGATCGCGGTGACCGTGGGGGAGATCGTGGTTTTCGGGGCGGTGGAGGTTTCATGGGTGGACGTCGTGGTGGGATGAGGGATAATGAACGATGCTACGAGTGTGGTCAGAGAGGTCACTTTGCCAGGGACTGTGACAGGAGAGGAAGATCGCCAGGTGGTTACAGGAGCACCAAGCGTTACTCAAGGTGAGATCAAAGACTTCATGAATGCTTCAAAGCTAAAGTTTGCCTACTCTTTTTAAGTGGCAGTTACATATATGATTTAGCTGAGAAGATACCTCATAATATTCCAAGCACAGAAAGAAGCTGTAGCCATACTTATACACCAAACACTGTATTACAGTTTACAAGCCCATGTATGTTTGTACATCTCTCCTTCCAAAGTCATGGCAAAATATAGCCTAAATTGAATACCGGTAGTCTGAAATGTATGAGATAGTCTTTATTTGTATTTATATTATTATTTTGTTGTTATGTAAACCTAGGAAAACAAGTCTACATTCTATTCTTTCATGTCCAGTGGTAATAAATTTGCAAAATGCTCATAAATTATCAGAACAAACAGAGGGCCAAACATGAACATGTACAACAGGTTATTTAATATTTTGTGTCACACAGGTGTGCGTATGGTAGCACATGCTCATACTGATACAGAAGAAACCCCACATCAAGATTTCATTAACCAGATTCAAGGAAGTGATGATTATACCATTTTTACACATATTTCTGTGCATATGTCATAACTTGTGACCACCTTGTTATCGTAGGATTGCTACATGGAAACTAGGTTTATTCATATTCGAGAATCACATGGAAACACCAATCACAAATGATAAAGTCTCAAAAATATCATACCGGTACTTTTATTGAATAAAAGAAATACATAAATACTGTAAAATGAATTGATAACACATTTTTTTTCTTTACAAGAACATTCTCAATTAAAATAAGGATTATTGTTCATAAAGTCCATAAACAATAATCTAAAAATGGACTATGTTTTCCCAGCTGTGTGTTGATTTTATTGTTTATTATGTCTTTTAAAAACAAAATTTTCCCAAGAATATTAGATAAGTTTATTAAAATGCTACTTATTACTTAATAAATGCATTGCATTGTTAGATAATTGATGTTTATTTTTTCCATTTTTATTCATCTAATTTTAAGTGCTAAATTAATATTTTAACAAATATACATTTTATGCCAAACAATTAATAATAAAGATTATAACTAAATTAAAAGAGCCAACAAGTACAGTGTATATGAACAAATACCTTCGTCCTTACCCTTCCAGGGCTCTCCTAGTACGATCCTCTTGACAACCCACAATGCTTCTACCATGATAACCCTTCATGTTCAAAGCAACAATGTCGCACCATGCCTGCGCTCTCCTTACATCCACCATCTCTCTCTCTCCGATGAGTACAGCATGGGTGTGAGCAGTCACACAAGTAGGGCCCAGCTCTATCACTTCTGTGTGCCCGCCCCACCCATCACAAGCTTCGTCTCTTCCCTAATTCTGCACACACCGGGGCTGCAAATTCTAGTTATCAAAAGTTAAAGGCTGCCAAATAGCTGGTTAAGGGTAGAAATCATCCAACAAAGGCCTGTTATGGACATGGTTGGGGTCAGCTGGCATCGTACATCAAAGCCAGATCTGCCCTTGGTATGAAGCCCACCATTGTCAGCCAAGCTTGGCGAATCCCATCACTGGCATCATATGGACACCTTTTTGATGATCAACTAAATGGTCAGTAAGGTTAAAGAAAGCAACATGGCTGTTGGGCACCGGATCATCAGCCTCTGGTTGCTTCCCTCCCTGAGGCTGCAAGGGTAGTAAAACCAGTCCCCCACAGCGCGCCAGCAATCTGTTTTTGTCTTCCTGCACATCTGTAAATGATGGTTCTTCTTTTTCCTCATGTCAACATTTACATCAATGTCATCTTTCCTTTGCAGCTATTTTCAATACAGGTAGTATGTTGGTGGTAGACTATGAATGGGAAAATGGAAGTTCTATGAGAATGTGTACATGTATCTATCTTCATCTTTAGAAGCCTGTTATATTAACCCCTAAACATTCAGAATATATAAAACATCAAATATGTATTAAAAATGGTTTGGCCTGTATTTAATAGTTTTACATTTGATTTGCATGACATACTCTTATTACATGGATAATTATCGTGTCTTCATATCTGGATTTGTTGCATTATTTGCATTTTAAAAGATTAGGATTACTTCCTACACGTTCTATGGTTTTTAGACTTTGAGAATCAACAAAATAAAAACTCTTCCTTAATTCTAAAAGCTATCTGTGCAATCTAACTAAATATATATATATATGCTTCCCTTGTGACTATTGGGTGCTGGGACAGTGTCTTGAGACTACCATCCCCCAAATCCAGTGATGTTTCTAAAACAGACTTGTTCTTTCTCGCTTCAGATCCTTGTCTAGGTCTCGGTCTCGCAGCCCTCGTCGACGTGTTTCTAGAAGCCCACCTAGGTACAGGAGTCACAGCCGTAGCCGCAGCAGGAGGTAGGTCTCTTCTATACACCATTTCTTTCTCTCATGAACTGGTGTGAATATGTTCTCTTTGAGGCCACCACAAAAAAAAAGACTGCCGCAATTTTTGTTCAATGTGTAAATAAATTTGCAAAAACATGCAACAAATGTTCTGAGCAATTTACTTAGCTCTGAGTTAAAAAGGAGGAAATATGAAGTGTTTTGCATTTCATGTCATTAAAAAAAAATGGTTTGCCACGTCAAAGCTGAACAAGGTTTTATCCCTCATATTGTCATTTATGGTTAATTGTTTCTCAAAGGGCTTTATTGGATAGGTAAATCAGAATTACGGTTGTTATAGGTTGCGTTTATCTACCAAATTTTTGGCTAGAATCAGGTTTCTCAAACGTCTTTCAGGCAAATTTAGAAGTTGATAAATGCAAAGTCTTTTTAAAGGGCTTTAGATATGGGCATATCTAAAGACGCAAAAAGGTGTGTTTTGAATGTGACATACAGCCAGAATCACGTTTCTGAGAGATCGATAAACGCAAAGCTGTTTTGAACCTCACATACAAATAGGACCACCCAGGTGTTGTGTACAAGTATGTGTGTGAAGTGGACCTTCGAGAAACTGTCTGCTACCCAGGTCAAAACAGTTGGGCAGACACAAGGCCTTTATTGTGAATCGTGAAGAGTCGATAAACGCGACATCCCGCAAATCACGATCGGGGGGGGGGGGGGGGGTATAGTGGGGTACGATATGTACATATCTAGTGGCAAGCCTTGATAAACGCGCCCTATTTCAGCAATACACATCAGTTATTGTTTGTAGAAACTCAAGTTTCTTTCATACTTCATTCAGTATCTTTGCAAACAAATTTGTTAATTTCAATTTTGTTTTGTTTCTTTGCAGTCGTTCGAGGTCATAAGGAGTCTGAAGACTTGCTAGGAGCAACACTCAAGCAAAAACCTGGTATTGCATAATATAGTATATCCCAAGTGTGGGAAATTTGTATCTGTAAATAGCTTTTATGTTTGTCTGCTTCGGGTATGTTTTAATACAATGCAAGTAAAGCTTACAAAAATGATCCAGCCAAAGCTGTTACAGGTTACATACAACTTCTTCAGTTGCTGCTTTAGAAAATACAAAATCACATGTAATATTTTGCATGATGGTTCAATAAAATTTGAAATCTCCTATGTAGATGATGGTAAACCGGCAAAGTTATGTGATATCCTAAGACAAACGGTTGAAGACTGAATTGTTTATTGTACTTAGTTATTTCCTAGATCACTATTGCAGTATCCTATTTGTTATGTTATTACCGGTAGACAATTTCTATGCATGAGAAGGCTCATATGACACCCATTTGTTCTTTATCACAAATATTGCACTATCTGTTGCAAACCATTTGAAGAAAGTGAAGATGCAGAACTACATCCTGTATTTGATGATCCATGATGATGGCTTATTGGAGTGTTGATCATTTTTTGTACTACATGTATTTTGAAGATTCCAAACAATGTATAGTACATTCACACCTTGTAGATTAATGGGTGTAATGGAAACCATCTCACATTCTAGAGGATTATTTTCATTATATTTTCGTTTTATCATTCCCTTGTCACTTTTTGTCAGTATCTCTCATGATGGAGAAGTAGTAATTTTTTTCGTAACAGGAATGAAACACCTGCCCAGTTTTTAAATTCTGTTATCTGACATTGAGCACACATGGATGAATATGTGTTTATTTACTGTAAATAAAAACACTCACTAGGCATGCAAGGGGTGGGGTGGTATAGAATTTAGCCTTCATCATTTATTCACTTGAGATCTGTTCACAGTTATTGATAAAATGCATGTATATAAAGTAAGATATCACAGGTCATTATGTATAGCATTTTTATCTTTGGGACGGACGTGTTAGTCGTCGTCTTTTTCGTCGAGCAGATTATTCATTTTTTTCTGTTATGCTTATTTTATGTTGTGTAGACTGATATTCATGAGTTATTTAACCTGCTCATTTTTGACAATTTTTGTACTAAGTTTACACGGTACATGTATTATAACATTCAACACATAACAGCACTTGTGTGCAGCTTATATTTTTGAAATGAGGGATTTAGAACATATATGTGTAGCAGCATATCCACCGAGAGATAAGACACTGCGATACTAGTAAACATTTGTGCAGATGATGTGGAGGGAAAACAAATGGAGAAGTTATTTTTTTTATCCTTGTACATGAATGACAAGGTATAGGCTATGTGTAACATTTGACACCCCCATGAAACAATTCAGCGAATGCATTCACTGGCTGCAAGAAACAGGACAAGTAAGGGCTCCACAGTTGGATATTCCTTTGCAGACATATACCCCTAAAATTTCCATCATAATTCACCAAAAGAAGTTAGTGTGGAGACCTAGAAAATAATATTTTCTACTGAATAGTGACTACCATAATTTATTAAAAGAAACAAATGTCAGCTTTAACAGATAATTCTCCCATTCAAGATCATTTGTGCAAATTTAGTTCAGACTATTTCTCACTTCATGGCGTATCAGAGACTCAGAGACGCTGTGTATGAACCATGAAATGCTCTTATGCTAAATGATAAATCAGCCGATCCGTAGTTTCATCTTGAAAGCACACGATAGTGTTGAAAATGATCCTGAAAAATGTTGTCAATGTCGCACTCATGTTATGATCAGTCTCACATATTGCATTTTTGCCCTTCATAGTGTAAATTCTTTTTAGTCAAATTGTATTTACATGCATCTGAAACCATGTCATTCCTTTACTGTTCATATTATAGTTGTACACACTTGTGCTGTGTAACTGGTCTGATATTTTGATGATTTTAGTATTAAATTGTTTGTTTCCTACTTGAGTTTGTAACCAGTTTTGTTTTCATGAACCAACAATGTATGTGCATATAGTCATCTGGCAAGCGTTTCTCCAAACCGTTGTAAGTACAAGTTCACCGACATCACATTGAAACATATGTGTGTTAAGTTTAACCCGGGTTTCAATGAGATGTCGGTGAACTTGTACTTGGGGCCGTTTTCTGAAACGATGACCTGAGTGTACGAGAAAGATCAATATAAACAGGGCACCAAAGCCCTATATATAATGCCCCACATTACACGTTGTCGAATGTGAGTGGACGTACGAATCAAATGTGAAGAAATATAGAATGGTGATGATGGGAAAAAGAGAATGTGAGAAAAAAAGAGTGAGTGAAAGGGGGAGAATGAGTGGGGAAGGGGGGGGGGGGGGACCTACTGGAATGCATATGGTAGCTATTTTATCAGGTGATTTTATTCATCCAAGCCGAATACGAGATGGGAGTGGCTAAAAGTATCCCTGCGATGAAGATAGTTTGGCAAAATATACAAATTTTGTGCCATATTCCCTGACTCTAGACATCAGTAATGCACACAAATATACACGTTGGATGTGTTTCACTCGAGTCATAGGGACTAAAGTAGACTCCGGCAGTAGCCTGGAAATTCAAAATGGGTTTGTTTATGACTATGTTGACTGGTATGGTTCACCCCTATCGGGATAATCATTTGTTTCATTGTAACATATTCTGCATGCCTACATACATGTATTGTGGATAATTATAATAATATTCAACAGAGGCCTATATACACTGCAATTCATGTCGGAAATCAAATGACACACTCTACCCAACACTAAAAAAATAATGGAGACAGAATTCAGATCATAATCTCAATTAGCTATCGCATATAAGTATACTTCCCGCGTTTTGACAATGGCAACACGACTTTTGGGGCCACGTCCAAGTATCTTGCGCTGTGATTGGTCGACGATGATGTAATGTGGAACCGTGTACGTCTTTCACGTTCGTACTTTCCTAGTCTTTGTAAACAGACACGATTATATTCATGCCGGGATATTTTCGTGAATTGAATGCTGCCTAAGTCAAACCCTATAATGATTGGCATACATTTCTGATAAATTCACAGGAATGTGTAGTTATAATTCAGTCATTGAATAATTCAACAACCAACCTTGAGTCCTTCTTAGTTTATTAATTATTTTCTTATTTTGTTTGCATATTCAGACTATATTATTATGAGTAATTCATCCTATAGCTAGGTATATTCATCACTGAACTTTCTAGATCGATTTTGTATATCAATGATGAACCAAAACATTCTAGAAGATGCTTTAATATCTAGGTACGTTCGCTGCCCCAACTCGAAGTTAGTGGCCAATGCATGGAGGGTATACAGGGAGAACACCACAGGTCAAAAACACCAGCTAAAACATATTTCTGTTTCATTTCAAGCTCTATAAAAGTGTTTGCAGAGGGACGTTATCACTTGTGAAAAATGAGCTTCTCCATGCAACATATAAAGAATTATATAGATACCTCACAAATTAACTATGTTCTGACTGTTACGTTCATAAAGGATTCAACGAAGTTTGCTCCCGAATGAGTAATAATTGTGCATGGTTGTATTTCATCGCTGCGCCTTCGAGAGATGCGAAATAAATATTACCATAAAAAGTGGATGTTATTCCAGGGGTGAGCAAGTATATAACCAGATCCCCAGAACCGAACAAGCCAGCACTCGATCACCATGGAGATAACGGAATGATTTCTTCAAGCGCCCATCTCCTGTTGAACGCTGTATACCGATCCTCACCCTGCACAAGGTTTCTTCTACACAAAATCTTCAGTAGAATTCATGATAAACGGTAAGCTATATTGCTCTTCCTGAAAATGTAAATAAATGGGCTATATTATAAGTTAATAGATGTATAATTCAATATCATTTTTGCAAGTCTTATGCAACCATGTACTTTATCTACTCCAGGCTCACAGGCTGTAATGGGAGGGGTGCTATAGAGGCATCTTAAATAATGTAGTATTTGATGATTCAATGAGTGACATTGGCGGCCAGTTACTCGATTTCGTCAGTGTTATAATAAGTGGCATAGGTTGTCTCAATTCGTGGCAAAGTTTGAACTATCCTCTTTTTTTTTTACCCTTCCCAGTTTTAAAATAAAATAGGAATATAGACGAACACACGTGTTAGGTGGGGGATCAAGTTAGAGATCATTATATACAACTATCCAAAGAACAACAATCATATTAATTTTGATAACATTATTGATAGGAAAAATGAAATATGGATAATTTATGCAGAGACAATACAAAAGCTTGAGTAAAATCAGCTGGCAGAGTGACAGTACGTAGGCAGAAGTGACGTTGAAGCGGAACCATGAACATGTCCAGTCATGCGGAAGCTCAAGTTCACCCGTATGCTATATTCTGAAGGCGCAGACTGCATTTAGTATGAGCCAAACATGCTCGACGACTAGTATAACAAACAAAAAAAAACTGTGTAGGCCTAATGTTTGCATTTAGTAAAGAGAGAGAAAAACAATTTCGAGTGAGAGGATGAGCATCCGTGAACCCGACCGCTAATGATAGAGTGTGGAAACCCATTGCATGGACGTTGTCACAAACTAATTATAACCTATTCGTATATCCATTCATTATTTGCTCGCAATAATAATCAAATGGAATATGGACTTTTGATATTCAGCTGATGACGTAGAGGCTCGCTTTCGTCATCAAGGATAGCTTTCGATTCGTATTGATATGATGTGTATCCGAGGCGGTCTATCTATTTATATTTATGTGCGAAATAGTCTTTAAGATAATCTCATAAAATAGAGACGTGAGTGAAGGGGCCTATTTAATAATATTCGTTAATGGATACGTGAAACGAAAGTACTTCAATTCATAAAATATACATGCATGCAATAATCACTATTCCGGCATATCAGAAATAAAATGATGAAAATAATTATACATCCTAGTTTAATCCAAGTGAGAAATAGGGACTTTCTAAAGCCCATTATGCATTCTGACGGTGGTAATAATAGGAAAACTCATGCTGTCCAAGGATCGAGTGGAGATGTTGCACATTACTTTGTGCTTTGATAAATCGGTACTTGACCAGGATACTGTTTTTTGTAAAGTGCCAGCAGACTGGTAATACCAAACGACACGAGGAGATCCCCCGAGAGATCCATGCATAAATATTTCGGGCCCATTATTTTCAATCACCATTTTCCCCTTCCAATTATTAATAGCCCTATAATGCCTGAGCTTCCTAGCATTTATTATCCATGTATTGCTGATCAATATCAGAAATATAATATTATGTAATTGAGAAGCTTTTTGGTTACGTGAATGCCAGTGATATAGCAATTTTATTTCTGATAGACCAGGGTATGTGAGTTAAACCTGGATAGACAATGTTTTATTAAAAACGACAATTAAAAAGGAAATATAATTTATGTACAACCGAGTGCATGTATACTCCTGTCGTCACAACAGATAGTAGGCCCTTCTTCCCGCGCGCTTCAAGGTTTCATTACCATATGCATAACTTATTTTTACCCGATTTCCAGCGATTTGATTGGACCGCAATGAAGTAATGTATGAAAACGTGCCTTATTGGTCTAAGTACAATACTGACATCACCTGCTATTTTGGGCATTAGATGTCGCAATATATTGCAATGCAAACCCATACGGAGCACCATTTGACAGAAGATCGTTCGTTGCATTGGAAGTAAATGGGTCAGGAATCGCGGCGTAAATCCCGCGAAAAGAGAGCGAAAGGCGACTTACCGGCGAGAAAAACCGGTTTCTCTCACGAGAAGTGCTAACAAGGTAGATAACTGTTATATTTTAGAATATGAATTATACTCTTTTTCGTGTTATTTGCAAGAACATAAGTCCATGTCACGTACATGAATTTCGCTCGGATCGTAAACTGCCTCCTATCCCAGCTCATTCTGCACGAACTCCGAATAGCAATATAATATGTGCACTATCTATGACGTGCCCGTCCCGGAGCTGAGACGCATTATATTCTCAATCGACTATGTGTGATATATAATATAGCATGACGACAAATGATATAAGCATTTGCAGTTTGTCTATTGTAATTGTTGATATTGGAAATGGAGATGATTGTGAATGATCTGAAGATGGCAGGGTTTACTATCAATGTTATCATATTGATGTGATTTTTCAATTTGAAAAAAAAAACACATCAATATTATTTATATATTCCAACTCAAATAAAGAAAAAGAGTCCAAATTATTACAGGTTTTTAATTTTACAAGTACAACACTAAAAATGTGAACTAAATTATTTTCTGGTGTATTCGTAATTCTGCATATTCCCACGTATAATTAAAACTGACCATGCTAACTCTGGTTTTCATTATTTCTTTCTTTGACTTGCAGGGGCCACCATTAACCCCCACCAGTTTCCAGATTTAGGAATCTTTGATTTTACAGTGGCTACGTACGAGGACGGTTCTTTCTTTGAATTACCATGGCAATCTACGTTACAAAGCGTTCAGGAGGGGCACTCGGTGGAGATGATGTCGCCAGTAAAAGGTGTCGACGGGGTCGGGGCAGTTTGCTACGACCCTGTCGACCGAGAGGAGGCGGAGATGGAGAAGGAGGATTATTTATTGGGGCAGGCGTGGGAGAAGACTGCACTACAGAGCATCACTCAACAGAGTGGCCTGTTTAATAGTAAGTATAAGGAGACCTGTTATTGTTAAGATTACATCAAGAAGTACCGACAAGAAAATTGCGAAAATCATCTGCCAAGAGCTCTATAGATATTTGAATCATTTCACATTTATGGAAGTAACTCGATAAGCAGATAGTAATGCTTACCGGTAACATGTAATAAAACCATATATTTTAAGGAGGAAAGGTCATTTGAAAGGTCGTAACCCGTAAATTTCAATAAATGTTCACGTGAAAATGTAATGATGTATACAACTTGGTATACATTATACGGTGGTATATCCAGGATTCATTAATCCAATGTCACGACCTTTAAGATTTGATTATCATTGATTATTATGTAAAAAGGGATATAAAGTGTGTATCAGTTGAAATCACTGCACATCACTTGCCCCTTTACAGTAGAAATGGACATGGCCTCAGGATTGAACACAGTGGATAATGTCATCGACAGCACCAAGCTGGACCTTTCAGCAACCAGTACCGTGGACCTCACAGAACTCTTCCCTGACCTCACTGAAATCCTCATCACCAACCCTGATGATGAGGGTGTGTCATCACCCCTAGGAGAGGAAGGAGCAGACCTAAGCACCTGCGCCCAATCTCCTGCAGAAGCTAAAGATGGATTCAGTGGAGGCAGAAGGGGGCAGCTCCCCTCGACCTCATCTTGCAGTGAGATGAGCGATTACGAGGAAGGACTGAGCCCCGCGGAGTTGGACTCGACGTTGGAGCATTTCTTCAACACGTTCGCCAACCTGGAAGAGTTTCTGGTCCCGGTAAGTTTCTCAACTTTAATCTATTCTAATTTAGGGGCTGTATCCGCTGTGAAACTTTGATGTCTGGAATGCTAGAAATTCTCTCCAACCAAAAATCATGGGGAAAAATGAAGTGTATGTTATAAATCTTTCTGTCATGTCCCTAGGGAAGAGGTATTATATGCCTCAGTGTTGATAGGAATGATGCAATATCTACCCCCTTTGTATGCAAGATCAGAGCCTTGAAGTCGATGAGTCAACTGTCGGTTGTCTAAAGGAATATAGGCTGATGCAATATTGAGACCCTGGGAGATCCTCTCAAATGGAATTTAGTAGCCCTATGAGAAAAGGGGGGTTCAGGATAGCTTAATACTATAGCCTAGATCCGTTGCATTAGGTATTATTTAAAAAAAAAGGAATAAAAGCCAAATAAAAGTGCTGGAAAATGAAATGTCAATGTCAGGTAAATGAAGATTATCTGTGTTACATACTTAGTAGGCCTATGCATACTCCAGAAGGGAAGATACTTTGGTAGCTATAAATGTAAACATATAGTAAATGCAGTGACAGTTTGCACCTTGCAAGTTAATACACCCCAAAATAGCCTAAAAGCATGCCAAAATTGACCTACAAAACCCTGCCATAGATTTGTGGGTGGGGCTTAACCTCATGAATATTCATGATGATCTCATGGCATTGCCAACAGATGGTGCAATACCTGCAGTACAAACAGACATGTCAGTTCTTGCATGCCCTATTACTATACTATACTGCATGCTCGGATGAGTGCATTGTTTGGCCTTGCAGCTAGCTTCCTGGCTAAGTGCCTCTGCTATTTCCTGCAAACTTTATTCATCAGGTATTGCACAATGCATTGAAATGAGAGCCACACAACCATTTTAAGCCCAAACATACCCCGCTTTCAAGCACAAGCTAATATTTTGCTACTTTGTGTTCAAGATATTCTACTACTTGCACTCCCTCTCTCTCTGGCTCTTTTGCTCAGGTTTTCAACATTGATATGACATGAACTTTTTCAAATATATAATATTAAGGATTGAATATCGGACACTTTGTTTTTTTGTGCGGATCATCTTCAATATATGCCTTTTTGATGCCTGCCTCATAAGATAACTGCATTTTTTCAGTTATGAAAATTTTATCCCAAATTTGTTTATACTTGTTAATGTTTATCATGGTGAGACTTCTTGGATACCGAAGATTTTTGGGAATTATGGTAAATATCTTTTGCCTCGTTGCTCATCTGCTGCTATTATTAGCTTCACATTGTACCTGGGACTTGTTGATAAACACAAGGTGCTTTTGACAAGAGTTCATATTTCAATCATTAACTCTTCGATTGTTGTCTTATGTACTCAATCATTTAACACCTAATGTCAATTTACTCAGTTGCACCTCTTGTTGATATGAACGCTATATTTATTTTGTTTTTATTTTTTCATTGTTTTTCTCTTGACTTATAGGCTGAAGAGACAGGTCCTACGTCTACTGTCGATGCTGCCACTGTGCGAAGCCTGATTGATAACCCAACGACTACGGATAACCAATCATCTCTGGATAACCTGCTGGCTGTCGAAGATGGTTCTTTTGCTCTTTCTACAGTCAACGTTACAAAGCGACTCAAGTCAGAAAATGTCGAAGATGAGGAGAATACTTGCCAAGTAGCTAAGAAGTCGCGAACCTCTAAGAATGGAGCTCCGAGAACGACAGCGAGTCCCGAAGAATTGTACCGTCGTCGCCGAGTCAAGAATAACAAAGCATGTCAGCGTGCGCGCCAAAGCAGGAAGAAGCGGGATAATGATCTTGCGTCAACCGCTGAAATCCTGGAAAAGGAAAATGCAGAGTTGAGGGCGCAGATTGAAGAACTGACAGAGATTGCTGAAATCTCTAGACGTGCTTTGGTTAGTGTTTTAGCTAAGTAAAGGGAATTTTTGTTTTCCCATGGAGTAGAGCTCAAATGAGTGTTGCTTTTGATGGTGAGAAAGGGGATGAAAGGCCATTCAAGTGAAGTCTTGAGCACTGAATGCCTGACATGGCAACCATTCTTGCATGTACCTACACAAGCCTGCCTAGTAGATCTTTGGTATATCTCAATGATCTCGTACTAGAGTAAGAGTTGATCCTACCAAAATTAAGACGTATGTAGTATAATACATATATATGAGGATGTGATCAAATTACTTGCTATGTAATGGGATTTGGTTTTAGTAGGACGTCATGACAGACGGTAAAGAGTAGGTGCTCAAGATAAGCTTTGATACATGGTCTTCAACCCTTTGCACCTTAGGCAACGGACAGTGTCAAACTTGGCAGCTTTATAGGATAAAAACTAGAATGCACTGCGTGTTTATGTTCATAATATGAACAAATATGGATTTGTTTTATTTGTTTTGTTGTAAATAAGATTTATGATTTAAATGTTATGGCAAAAAAAAAAGAGTTTCACTCTAATTAACATTTGTTTTACTTTTTAGTTGTGAATATGAAATTATTGAGTTGAATTACATACTATGTATGACATGTCATATTTTACTCATACTTAATGAGACATTTACTGTGGTCAGTTTTTTTGTTTGAAAGTCATTAGAAGTAACTTGCTTTGTGTTGAAAGTTTTTAAAGCAATTTTATATACATCAATCTAATCTGAATTAAACTGATAAAATCCAAGTAACACTGATACATTTGCTTCTAAGTGTTGCTTGGATAAACACCAACAGAGCTATTTTTGTTACTGAAGCACTTATTTGTTGTAAACTCAGGTCAGTTTACAGACCACATGTGGTGGGTTCATGGTTAGAGATACACTTTGTTGTTAGAGTTTAAAGAAAGGTATATAATTATGTAAGGGGAAAATTCACATTTTTGTAAACCTAAAGGAGGGTAAAGAATTTTCCAAATAAAATCAATTCTAAAGAATATTAATCGATTTGGGGGTTTGTATACAAGTATCGCCGTCATAGCTATACTAGAAAACAATCATGTGTGTAATTTTCAGTCATGCATGTTTGGGGATATTCAGTTATGCAATATGTTTTTTTAATTCTTTCGGGGCAGCTGTTTTTCATGTGACAGAATTTATATTCACGTTTTACTGGATATTTGATGTTTTAGTATATCCATCACGGCAGGTGTGTGTAATATATTCCCTATTTGTAATAGGATAAGGTAAGTATAAATAATTAACTTGGCTTCATTTTAAGAACTGTCAAATTATTCCAATGGAATTATAAATCTAAAACAGTACATGCATTGTACACTGTTTGTATGAGGGAATTGTGACAGAAAATCAAGCGGGCTTGTAGTTGAACACACAACTCATAATGTCACATTATAGTGCATGCTATATGCACCCATGATTTTGATAATATACCTTCATTTCTAATTTATAAGTCAATGAATATTATTTTTAACAGTTCCAATAAATTGATACTGATAATTAATGGCATAACATTTTTTGCAAATCTTCTTTATACTGCCACTATGATCATGAATAGAATAATTCCCTATAAAGTAATATGTGTTGACTACCTGTGATATACATCTAAACTCACTGATAAAATATTAGGGCATCATTTTTTCCTTGTAGTTCATGTGAGAAACTATATTCATTCATCATAAACTTCATTCTGTGATATTATGCAGCTGTTTACCTTTGAAATTTGAACAGCATGAAAATCCAAGCTATTGCAGTAGAACGAAAACACTCATCAACATAAAAAAAAACATGTTTAATTCACTTCACTTTGATTGTATATAATTGCTCAGGGAAATGTATTTTGTATATTTGTGATTTGAAAAAATACATTTAGACATGAATTTGTGAATATAATGATTTGATATTTAGCATTGTGTATATATTTTCTTACCCTTCCATTCTCTGTATATTTGATAAAGACCATAGGATGAAAAAAGATCTTGAATCTTGTCATTCATGTATAGGTTTCTGTTAATAATTAACTCTAGATGTCATTCTTTAGTTTGAACATGCATGTTCGGGATATGGATAAAATATCATGATGTAGAGGGGGGGGGGGGGGGGGGGGGGGGGTAACCTATTGATGGATACGGATCAATATTAATTTCGTTTGAAACAAGAAACAAGAGAATGATAGAAAGTCATATATAGTATAGGGAGATTTTATTGTTTTATAAATACATGTAGTAGAATTAATTCCATCGGAATTATGATTGTAAATTAGAACATAGGAAAGAAAAAAAGAAGCAAAACATTGAATTTTAGGTATATGGTACGATTGTTATTCAATATTTCTAAATCTACGGTAAATTTACCCAATACTCATATATTGATGTACTATTATTTTATTTCTGCAAATAGTATCAATTCTATTCTACTCTGAAATCATTTTGTGAAAATTGAGAATAAAACAATCGTAAAACGAAATAGATTTTCATTATATATTGCTATTTTTGACTTGCTATTTTTGACTTGCTATAACACTTAACAGTTTGAACATGATATTCGTCTACTCAAACGCTTAGATTTTTTTCTATCAAGTCGAGTAAATCCCTTTCGGAAATGACGAATAGTAACAAGGTTTTTGCATTGGGGTAGACCTTATCAGGGCCCCAATGCCGCATGCGGGGAAAATTGTAACACTTTGAGGTCACCTTACTTTGCATATGTTTACCCATTTAGCACTAAAATGATTTTGTAGGAAATCTAAAGCCTTTAGAAACGAGTGAACCACATCTGAAATAGTTCAAATGAGAATAATTATGTACTTGCATGAGGACGGTTATATAGAGAAAAGGAGTTGCATGTAATTTAATGTAATTGGAAAAAGGAAGAGAAAGATGATCATAAAAGAAAGAGAGAGACAGACAGACACAGAGAGAGTATATGTGGGAGAGAGAGAGAGTATATGTGGGAGAGAGAGAGAGAGAGAGAGAAAGGTTTAAAAGACAGATTGCCGAGTAAGGGAAGATGATGTTTGGAAGAGAGGGGTAACGTAACTCGTTTCTAGACTGAATAGCACAATACATTATTATTACCGACCCATACAATAAGATAAACACTGAACAAAGTACTTTACTTGGCCCACATTATACCCCTAAAACAAACCTAACCACAAACCAAATTCTAACTCTAGCTTCGGTGCAGTCCTGGTTAAATGTCACCTAAAAAAATGTCGGGTTATTAAGAAAAAAGTTTTAAATTGTTAAAAAGAAATCGGTCAAGTAAATTAACCCTCTTTATCATATTTTCATCGTATAGATCAATTCATTATCTATCTTAAAGGTATTACAAAGTTTTGGGAAATTTTGAAAAATAGGTGGATAGTGATTCTTTACAATTTTGATATTTTTGGATGCCCCTGTGGATGTAATAAAAGCACTATAAATTTTAGCCCCTAAAACGCTTCTGTTTTCGAGAAAAATTGAATATAAAGATTTACCGGTGCTCCCGGTAAATTTTGATAAGATTCAAATAGCTCCTACGGCCGTACTATGGTAGCTGCGACAATGAAAATCTCAGTATATGTAGTTGTGGTATATAATTTCCGAACGGGAATAGCTAGTCGGTCGATATTAGTCAAGAAACATAGTTTTATAGCTTAATTAATATCTTGACCTTGAGAGGGAGCTATACAACATAAAGTGATTATTATTTATAATTTCAAAACTTAAGACTCGATTTCGACCGCGACGACGATCACTGAATATTGTAGGATCGCATATGCTTCCAATATGTTCATTTGAACCAAATTCATGACCCCATACCAAAACTTTGTATTACCTTTAAATAAATGTATACTGCACTATTATTCAATAAAACGCCCTACTGTGGGAAAAAAAATACAAATTAAAAAACAAATAATAAACCGTAATTGATAACAGACGACCCCTCATCAAAATCGTACATTCCCAAAGTTTGATCTTGGCTGATAGGTTGTAACTTCACAATAATCTTATTTGCCCTGTAGATGCATACCTGAAATGGATGCCTTGGCAAAGCCTCAGTTTTATAAACGTTTGCTTGACTTGGGCTGCCGCTGTACATATTTCTTGTGTATTTATCTACCTCATTAACTTTTCTTCACATCATGCTGTTAGATTGAGATGCTTTGGTGTTCAAGTTCAAGTTTTATTTCAATTCAAATCCATAAAAAACACATAAGATACAGGATATATACAATATAGAAAACAGAGAACACACAAGAAATGAAAACATGGCTACAAATATACCGGAATTATACAAAGTTAATCAGCAATAGAAATGAAATGGGCTTTTGTCGACAGAACAAGGGCATTCATCGGCTTTTGATAGGGGCATTTATAAAAGGCGAAAAGGGGCAGTTATGAACAGTGGCAGATCCAGGGGGGAGTCCGCCCCCCCCTTGTAAAAACAAAGAAGGGGGACAAAAGGGGGGGGGGGGGGGAGGAAAAAAAGAAGGAAAAAAAAAGAGGAAAAAAAAAGAAGGAAATAAAAGGGGAAAGGTATCAAAATATGTTCATCTGACCGTAATTAAATGCCTAAAACCCCTAGGTTTCCAGGGCTCCACCCCCTCGACCCCACCAGGGGTCCTAAAACGGGCCCCTGCATGCTCGTCTGACCGCTATAAAATTCCTAAAACCCCTGAGCTTCTGGGGCTCCGCCCCCTGGACCCCACGCCAATTAGTTACCTGCCAGTGTCATAAATAAGGTATTATGCTCATCTGATGTAATTAAATGCCTAAAGCCCTGAGCTTCCGGGGCTCTGCCCCCCCCCCCCCCCCGAACCCAACCAATGGCCCTAAGGCGAGCCCCTGGATGCTCATCTGACCGTAATCTATTGCCTAGCACCCCTGAGCCTCCGGGGTTCCGCCTCCTGAACTCCACGCCAATTCGTGACCTGCCAGTGTCACAAATATGGTATAAAATATGCTCATCTGACGATAATTTAATGTAAAAAACCCTGAGCTTCTTGGGGCTCCGCCTACTGGACCCAACACCAATTTGTGTCCTGCCAGTGTTACAAATAAGGTATAAAATTATGCTCATCTGACGAGAATTGGAAGTTTAAAACCGCCCTCTGGACCCCAAGCCAATTCGTGACCTGCCAGTGTCACAAATAAGGTATAAATTTATGCTCATCTGACATTAATTTATTGCCCAAAACCCCTGAGCTTCCGGGGGCTCCGCCCCCTCCGTCCCCGGAAACCCAAGCCAATTCGTGACCTGCCAGTGTCACAAATATGGTATAAAATATGCTCATCTGACGATAATTTAATGTAAAAAAACCCTGAGCTTCTTGGGGCTCCGCCTACTGGACCCAACACCAATTTGTGTCCTGCCAGTGTTACAAATAAGGTATAAAATTATGCTCATCTGACGAGAATTGGAAGTTTAAAACCGCCCTCTGGACCCCAAGCCAATTCGTGACCTGCCAGTGTCACAAATAAGGTATAAATTTATGCTCATCTGACATTAATTTATTGCCCAAAACCCCTGAGCTTCCGGGGGCTCCGCCCCCTCCGTCCCCGGAAACCCAAGCCAATTCGTGACCTGCCAGTGTCACAAATATGGTATAAAATATGCTCATCTGACGAGAATTTAATGTATAAAACCCCTGAGCTTCTGTGTGCTCTGCCCCTGGACCCAACACCAATTTGTGTCCTGCCAGTGTCACAAATAAGGTATAAAAATATGCTCATCTGACTGTTATTTATTTCCCCAAACCCCCGAGCTTCTGTGTGCTCTGCCCCCTGGACCCAACACCAATTTGTGTCCTGCCAGTATCACAAATAAGGTATAAAAATATGCTCATCTGACTGTTATTTATTGCCCCAAACCCCCGAGCTTCCGGGGGCTCAGCCCCCTGGACCCCACGCCAATTCGTGACCTGCCAGTGTCACAAATAAGGTATAAACTATGCTCATCTGACGAGAATTGAATGTATAAAACCCCTGAGCTTCTGGGAGCTCGGTCCTGCAAATAAGGTATAAAATTATGCTCATCTGACGAGAACTGAATGTATAAAACCCCTGAGCTTCTGTGTGCTCGGCCCCCTGGACCCAACACCAATTTATGTCCTGCCAGTTTAACAAATAAGGTATCAAAATATGCTCATCTGACTGTTATTTATTGCCAAAAAAACCCGGGGGCTCCGCCCCCTGGACCCCACGCCAATTCGTGACCTGCCAGTATCACAAATAAGGTATAAAATATGCTCATCTGACGAAAATTGAATGTATAAAACCCCTGAGCTTTTTTGGAGATGCCCTCCCCCCCCCCCCCTGGCGCTCAAGGGGGAGGGGGGGGGGGATTTTTCCAATTTACGAGGGCCCCCAAAAAATAAGTGCTCACTACCCCCCCCCCCCCTCCACTGAGCGAAATATTTGCCGGCACGATTTTCAAATTTCAGCACACTTAATTTCAAACTGATTTCAAATTTGGGTCCCCATCCCCTAATAAATCCTGGATCCGCGCCTGGTTATGAAAAGGGGACAGGTCCCTTATTAGAAAGGAAAAGAGGCACGTATCACTGTTAAAAGGGAAATCATCAAAGGTGAAAAGGGGGTACTTATCGAACCTGAAAAGGGAAACTTACCAGATATGAAAAGGGGCACTTATAGTAAAAAGTTAGGGTAAATGTGCATTAGTTGAAAGAAAAGGGGCACCGATCAAATTTTAATAGGGGCATTTATCGTAGGGTAAAGGGGGCTTTTATGAGAAGGGGGAAGTGGCTTTTATTGAAAAGAAAAAGAGGCACATGTTAAAGATAAACGGGGTACTTATCAGAGTTGAAAAGTTGTAAATTTTTTTTTTTTAAGGGGGAGGGGGCACTTATTAGAAGGGAAAAGAGCATTTATTAGAAAGGAAAAGGAGCACGTGTCAAACTAAAAGTGGCAGTTATCCGAATTTAAAAGGGGGTAGTTATTAAAAGGGGAAGGGGCACCTCTTACAAAAAAGGGAATTTTTCAAAGTAGAGAGGCACCTCTCAGATTTGAGTGGGAAATCATCAGAGGTGAAGAGGGCACTTATCAAAAGTAAAAAGGGGCACTTCTCGTACTTAAGTGAAAAATGGACAATTGTTAAGGAGAATGGGAACTTGTCCAAAAAAAAAGGCACGTGTTAAAATAAAGTGGCACTTTTCCTATTTAAGAAGGGACACTTTGGGGTTTCTTGAAAAAGTGGGAACCCCGCCTTTGCGCTACCCCCATTCAACTCAGATGTGTTAGTGCAACCATGGACTTAGGTCCATAGTGCAACCCATTGAGTTAAAGAGTTTATTGGGGCGGTATCACGAGTGCATGAATGAACTTTGGACCTGGAGTGTATATACTGGCTTATTGTTATTGCTTTTCATTAATTTAGTTTGCTAATATAATTTTCGTTCCTGGTCCAATATAATGATAAAATTGGTTGGCATCATTATCTTAATTTCAAACTTCTGATAATTGTTTATGTGTACTGGTGCATTTTAATGCTAACACAACACAATAGGCTGCTGTACATGTCTACCTTCTCCTTATGAGTAGGCTTTGGATCGAAATTTCCGGTGTTATCAATAAAATATGGATCAACTTTTGTCATCGGCTGCAGAATCTATCAAAACGAGCGACGTTCTTATCATCACCGCCGGCGCCGGTCTAAGCGTAGACGGCGGTATCCCAGACTTTGTCGACGTCAAGAAAGCACTCCCCGAAATCTCTCATCTGGGTCTGAACGTATTCGAAATATCAAACGACAATATTTTCCTGAAAGATCCCACGTTTGCTTGGGGAGTGTACGGTAAACGCATGGACGACTATCGAAAAGCTTCCCCTCATGAAGGATACTATATTCTTCTAAGGTGGTGCCTGGCAAAGAAAGATTGGTGGGTGTATACAAGTAACATCGATCAGCATTTTCTGAGAGCAGGGTTCCCAAAGGAGAGAGTAGTCGAATGTCATCGTTCCCTGTACGAGTTCCAGTGTTCCGTGCCATGTTGTGATGACGTATGGGATGGTAGAGATGTCAAAGTTGACTACGATGAAGTCACGCTTGTAGTGAAAGGGGACATACCAAGATGTCGTCATTGTGCAGACGCAGCGCGTCCTTGCACCGTACTGGCTGTCGACAGCCGCTGGCTCAGAGCGTACACCGAGAAACAAGAGGATCTAATGGATAAGCAGCTAGCTGACATACCACCTCGAAAATCCATTGCTATTCTTGAACTGGGATGTGGTGTTCAGATGCCCAAAGTGAGGGAAAAATCAGAGGAACTTGTTTCCCGGTTTAGAGAGGCTGGCCACAAAACGACATTTATTCGAGTAAACCCAACCTTAGAACATCTTCGGATGCCAACGCCAAAGCACCCAGACAATATTCCTGTGTGTCAGACTGCACTATATACATTGGCAAAGATGAATGAGATTTTGCGATCAATTTGAATTAAAGAATGGGGAAAGCATTACTTTTGTTCAGTGCATAATTCAGTGGACTCCTCCCGTCGTATACTGGTCCTTTAGTAGTTTATACACAAGTCTCGTTCTTAATAATAATAATAATAATAATAGCTAGTTCTTATCAGTGGCGGAACCAGGCCACCCCCCCCCCCCTGGGAGAAAAAAATGTGTAAAAACACGTGATTTTTTACCTTTTTGGGATTTTACCCTGGCGCTCAAGGGGGGGGGGGGGTTTGCAAATTTTCAAATTTTCGAGAGCCCAAACAAAAATAGCGCTGTTCACTTCAGTCATCGGATTCAGTCTGAATAAAATTTTGATATACAACAGTAAATGTTTATGATTTCTTTTGCTTTATTTTCGTACATGCAAGTTATCAGGGCATATTAGGAATTTGTCGACGGAAAAGTGGTATTAGATTTTGATAGGGGAATTTAAAAGAGGTGAAAAGGGAAATTTATGAAAAGGGGATAGTTCCCTTATAAAAAGGAAAAGGGGCATGTGTCATTGTTAAGAGGGAAATTATCAAATATGAAAAGGGGCACTTATGGGAATGAAAAAGGGGGTAATCGTGATAAAGAAAAATGTGCATTTGATGAAAGAAAAGGGGCGCAGATCAGTTTTTAATAGGGGAATTTATCGGAGGTGAAAGGGGTCCTTTGTGAGAAGGAGGAGGTGACTCTTATTAAATAGAAAAAGGGACACATGTTAAAAATAAACGGGGCACTTATCAGATGAAAAGGGGAAATTATGAGAAGGAGAAAGAAGTTAAAAGAAGTAAAACAAGCATCTCTCAGATTTGAATAGGCGCAAATATTGGAGGTGTAGGCGGCACTTACATTCAGTATATGAAGTGAATTGGAGTTTAATGAGAGTATTAGAGATTAAAAAAGGGCACTGATGAGAAAGGGAAATGGACACTTATTGCAAAGGAACATGAAAACTTGTCAGAAGAAAAGGGCACGTGTCAAGGGGTACTTTTTACAAAGTTAAAGGGGCACTTTTGGGGTATTTGAAAAAGCACTGTGCCCCCTGCCCCCTGGAGGGCCGCCACTGTAGCTAATAGAGGGGCATCAGCAGGAAGGCGTAGGGCCTATACGTGTATATGCTTACTCTATATATTTTCTACCACCTCCCCCCCCCCACCCACCCCCTCATTCTAGGCCTACAGGATCTGTCATTGTTCATATTTGTCTATAAGCCAATACAATTCAAATCAACACCCTTTCTCTGTTCTGCTGATTAGGGTTAAGCAGCATTGCAAAATAATTTATGCGTGATTTTCTATATTTCGAGGAGGGACGACTCCCATGCACATTTTCCAGTCGGGGACTAAAGGAAACCCCGACCCCCCCCCTCCCCTCCCACCCCCCCCCCCCCCCCCGGGAACGGAGGGACCGCATGAATAAGGGTTATGACTGAACAGAAATCGGTTATCACCTCTTTTCAATCTCCTTTTTGGAGAATTAAACTTTCTCACCTCCCTGGTTGTAGGGAGGCTGCGGCATAAAGAGGTGACATGTTTTTTTTAAATAAAGAGGTGACATGTTTTGTCACTGTTTGTCATCTCTGAGATATTTAGAGTTTCTACAGTATTACATTTGACTCTATCTGTTATTCGATGTGGAGGGGCCTTGCTGCCGAGTGATAAGATTTTCCCTGAAAGTGAATCTTCAGAGCCTAATAACCCATTATACCAATTAACATTAATGGCTACATTTTCGCATTTAAAAATAAATAGTTCCAGGCCGGGGATAATCAAAGTATAAAAAAGGGTAGGGGGTAGGGGACACACCCACAACCCAATCCGCCCATACATGCCTATTTCAGTGTTAACGATTTCTACAATATCAGAAAATCAGGCGCTTGAACGATACCATACTATCGGCCATTGCTCTCAGTCTCAGTTGAGTAACATTAACAAAAGTTCAATTTCAAATATAATTTAACGATAAAAATGGTGTTTTCTCGGCTAGCTGTTCTATCCAGAAGGTCCTTTGGGACATCAGTCATCCGACAAGCTGGATATGGAGAAGGACCTGGAACTGTGAGTAGAATAATACTATGGTTAAAGTTGGTCCCTTTTCTGAAAATTGATTGTCGTGTACAGTTACTACGCACTCGTACATTACCGGTACTAGATTGCGACTGTCGTGTGTGCGATGAGTTTTACGTGCAAAGTCAATGGAGAGAAAGACTGGCATGAATGGCTGATTTGACGTGTCTGTGCAGTAGACTAGTGTGCAATTGTTAATTTATTTTATTGCAAGTTGAGACTTGAGCAATCAGCAAAATAGCAAAGCAATGTTTTGTTGCATTTGTTTATGTGAATATAAGGCCTTATATTAGGGTGTCTGAACTCTGAACGATTTTTCAATTTTCAATTTGGGATTGTTTTTCACCATTTTTGTTGGATAGATCTAGAATCTAGATCTAGAGTAGACTCTATTTGAATAAAAAATGTAATCAGAATAATACATTTCAAATTTCAAGACTCACCAATGTTTCTATCAAAAGATACAGCCCCTCAAAAACTCTGCAATATTCATAGCATTTTGGTCAGAATGGACAAAAAAGTGGTTCACGCCAAGTTATAATTTTTGCTCAAAAGTTGTACAGCACGATATGCAAAACGTGGAGTAAGGGTATTTTCAAACTGAAAGGCCTCGTGATCCCTTGGGACTAGAGAAAAAATAAGCGCATGGATATATTCCTTACAGCTGGCCCAACTTATCCCTCGGGGGCTCGATTCATGAAATTGGTAAATCTCTGAGTTACCATAGAAACAATGTTTAAATCGCTGTTTTAAGCAAGTTAGTTTTAGCATTTTGGGGGTGAGCCCCTTTGCGGAATGTGGAGAAAAACCTGCTCTTTCATATGACACCTCACTTATTGAGTATCACCTTCAGGATCACGAGATATATTGGTTTGAATTTCATTTTGGTAATAAAATCATTGACCAAGTTTGCATGAGCTCGCAATGCACATGGACTACATACGGATGTGTGCAATCTCTATGGGGAGGATTTTAGCACACAAAACTGAGTGCGCGATCAGACACCCTACTTATATGGGCACAATTTAAGTGCCTGCTTGGCCCGGCCTAGACCGAATTTTTCTGTCTCTTTCGTTCGTTAGCCTCTGATTTGGGTAAGGTCGGCTTAGCTTGGAGAGCCGACCTTGCCCAAATCAGAGGCTAACGAACGAAAGAGACAGAATAATTCGGTCTAGGCCCGGCCCCATAGTTCATCTAAAAGTTGTGAGCTGTAGGGCCTACTCGGTCTGTAGCTCCAACTAGCTGTAGCTCGTCTTCTTCTTTCAACATGTTCAACTTCAAGTTTCAATATTTTACCAAAAAAAATGGCTATTTGTTGAGATGAAAAGCCAAGGCAAAGGTGATAAGTTTCTTCACGTCTTGAGCTCAGTCAAAAATTAAAATTCAAAATAAATCCATCAATTAACATTACATTCAATTGACCATGTTCATGATAAACATAGATTTTGTTTTGCATTCGTTTTGAGAAAAGAAAATGTATCATTGAAGTTTAAACATTTAGATCTACTGACAAGTGACAACTGACAAGTGACAACATATTCAAAGATGTGAAAATCTTTGTTTTGAGAGAAGATGTCATTGAAATAGTAGTGATAGTGTGATACCAACTGGCTGTTCAATATTTTGCCTTGCCATTGAAGAAACTTTCTTATCTTTGATTATGGATTAATCAGCTGTGAACTCATGTGTGCGACGTTTTGACTCCTCTGTAACACGCTTTTTGCAGTTGCAGGGATGTGATAATGTGATCCAACATATTTAATCAAAATAAGTAGTAGAAAATGAGAAATCAAAGATCATTTTTTTTTTTAAATGTCGTATGTGCATGAAGTTTGGACACCCCATCATACTATTACTATTTACTAATACAAAATAGGTCTATAATTTCTTCAACTTCCTGCTTCTCTAAGTATCACTATCAGTCATCCTGATATTATCACATTTTCAAACTGTTTTTTGTTTGTTTGTTTGTGTTCCATGGTAGATTAGTAGCCTGGGATTTTGTTCTTGCTTCTTTAATTTATAATACTCCAACTCGAGCTCTGATCTTGGGCTCTCAAATGTTTAAATTACTCCTTTGGTTTTAAATATGTTGTACACATTTCTTTACAAGTTTGTATTGTCTATTTCTATTTTGTGTACAGAACATGCCATTCCCAACCAGGAACAAGTGGCTACTCTTGGGCATCATGGCAGCATTCTTTGGCTCAGGTTTTGCTGCACCATTCATTCTAGTTCGACACCAGTTGCTAAAGAAGTAGATTCACAGATTGTACAGGTTAGTATCATTAGAAGGCAATTTTCCAGTGAAGGAAGTAAGATGATATTGTTCATTGGAAAATAATGAATTAAAAAAAAAATGAAATTATGGATTTATAACTAACAAAATCAGTATCAATGATGCAGGATACAGTCAAACATGCATTATAAGCTTGGGAAAGACCATATGTTTTGCTCTTCTTTAACAGAGTCATTGAACATCAAACATGCATTCAAGGAGCACATAATTAAAGATCAATTTTCTCCCCCCCCCCCAACTTTAACTTATTTTATAATTTATACACAAGCTTCACTATAGATTTTTATGCCTCCGCTACAAAGTAGCCGGAGGCATCACATGTATGTTATCGGGTTGTCCGTCCGTACGTCCCGTTCTCGTGATCGCGTTATCTCAAGAACCAATCGATTGATTCCCGCCAAACTTGGGTCATGTATTTATCTTGCAGAGCCGATGATGAATTGATTAGAATTTGGTGTCACAAGATCCAAGGTTAAAGGTCGCAGGGCTCATTATGTATGCAAAAATAGCTCATGATCGTGTTATCTCAAGAACCCTTTGATGGATTCCCACCAAACTTGGGTCATGTGATGTATGTATCTTGCAGAGCCTATGAATTGATTAGATTTTAGGGTCATGAGGTCAAAGATCAAAAGGTCAAGCATGTGAAACATAGCTTGTAATCACGATATTCTGAGAACCTTTTAATGGATTGCAATCAAACTTCAATTTTAAAAATTGCTTCTGTTTTGGTTTGTAAAATTGCTCCATGGCAGAGGCAATATTTTCAACTGCGCAAAGTCGAAGGTCCATCTAGTTTTTTTTCTTTTCTTTTTCTGTCAATGGTCACCGTCTTGCTTTATTCTGAACAAAAGTCGAATATTATGTATCAACAATTGTTAATACCTTGATGAGTATTATCCTCTCTTTTGTTACTCAGATTTATAGTCCTTCATCCTGACCCAATAGAACTAAGAAGATGTGAAATGCAAATGGGAACAACTGCAGCCATGGAGACAGCCGCAGGACAAGACTATTTAATTTAATTAAATTTTGCCGGACTATTATCAGTCCTTATGCAACAAGAGTGGATTTTTTTTTCTTCATGGATTGGTCAGCATTCATTGTAAGCATGCCATGAGGGATCCAATGAGAAATTGAATCTTTGTCTCCTGAAGTATATAATGAATGTGTTTTGATATGTAGTATTGTTATAAACTGCTTTATTGTTATTTCTTACGGTCAGACGCACAAATTCGTAAGTTTTATGCAGGAGTGGTTACAGGGTAGTTATATTGTTTAAAGTGAAAACTTTTCCTTCTCGCACAAAAAGAAGTTGTTGTATTGTATACCTCTTCAATTCACATTTCCATGTTTGTTTGTGCTTATGGTGCTGTCTTTAAAAAAAATGGTGTGATATTTATTTCAGGCAGTACTGTCGACCATTTTACTTGAACAATCCATGCACAATTAAAGAAATTTAACTATTGAATGATTGAATACAGGTTATCTCAATTAATCTACATACACAGTTCGCAGGATTACGGTAGTCATATGACAGTGCGGGAGATTTCCAGCTTTCTCATAACTGTTTGCATTTTGCATTTCCATCTCTGATGTTCACTTATTTGAATGTGCTTCACATGTAACATTAAAGATGTTGAATAAATAGAGAAAATGTATTAAATAAGTTGATTAAACTTTGAATATCTTGTATGATGGCCTATTCTTGAATTCGTGCTAAAACTAACTGCAGATAAGAATTGAATGGAGGAGAACCCGTACCCCTGACTATGCTTTCAAGCAGAGAGAATCTGAAAAACAGATTTCAGGAGAATCAGGCAACTGGCTAAAAGTCAATGTGAAGATCCCAAGGTTGTGATCATTGTTTTTTTTTTGCAAGTCTAACTTGTTTTGACATTCCTTGATTGTCTTGCTTAAATGTTTATTAAAACAAGTTTCATTAAAAGTGCATACATAAACACCCATCAACATGCACTTTCCATCAATGTAACTGAAGCTTGGCAAATCAATTTTCAGTATGTGTTTGGAAAAATGTGGAAATTTAGGTTATCAAAATAGGCAAAACAATTGGAAAACTGTGAAATGACATCACAGCCTCATGAGCAAGTTTCCAGTTTGTCTCCATTAGAAGATGGAACTTCATATGAAAACTTTCTGAACTTTCAAATTGGTTACCCTGATTTTTACCACCAACCTTGATCCATTATTCTGGGACTAGAGTTGTCTTTTAATGATATTAAAGAACAAAATTTACAGATCAAAACTTTAAAAGCAAGAAAAAATGTTACCAGAAGATAACAGAGGAGGGAGAATTATGAGACTAGAGCATAGTGGAGCTAAGAGAGAAAGATGGCAGTGAGATTAAGAGAAATGTGAAGAAAGAGAAAGGAAGAATATTTCGTGAAGGCAGCTATTGAGCGGATGGTCCTGTATTGATTGCATTCTATTCAAAATATGGAAGAGGGGCTGATCTGAATTAAATAAAACCGGCAATTGTTAACATGTCTTTTACACAGTATCCGGACACCTACCCCCCGACCGTCCACCCCAGTCAAAACCCCCCTAGGGCAACCACCGTCTAGGACCACTACCCCCCGGACAACTACCCCCAAGAACAAGTACCCTCGGACAACTAACCCCCAGACAATTCCCCCTAGGATAGTTGTCCTAGAGAATGGTTGTCAGAGGGGGTAGTTGTCCTAGAGGGTGGTTTCCCTAGGGGGTAGTTGACTGGGGGTGGTTATCCGGGGATGGATGTCCAGGGGGTAGGTGTCCTAGAACCCTTTTTCTGAGTTGGTTAGATGGACAGTGCAGGTCAAGAATGAAATGTTGAAAGAAAGAGACGAGGATAAAGACGAGATAAAGGTGAGGGAGAGATGGTAATTGAGAGATAATAATTAACAAGACCTGTCGGAGGTACAAATATTTAAATAGCTCAAGAGAAGAGGAGACAAAAAGTTGCAAACTTACAGCGAAATCAGGTACAAGCATCGTATTGATAAATGCCCTTCACTCTTTCATATGCACCAATCAATCTGTCCTATAATCAACCCAAGTTATCGATCATATCGCCTCAATCAATAGACCAGTTTACTAACATACCGGTACTCAAATTTGATGCATACCGATACTTTTGCAATAAGTTGTTTTTGACAACCTGAAAGCTTGCCTAATATAGCAATGCGTAATGTATGCAGACTAGATTCAAAGTATTGTAGTTTATTAATAGGTTAATTAAATAACTAGTCACAAATTCCCCAGGAAAGGAACATCCATACATTTTAATGTAAGTAAACTGGTCTATTGCATGCAACACTCGCTCCATCAATTTATAAATCTATCACATGACACAGTCGATCTATTACATAATCACATAAAATCAATTTGTATCAATTGATCAGTCATATTACACAACCAATCACTCATATCAATTATCAGTCACATTATACAACCAATCAATTATATCAATTATTATTCACATTATACAAATTATCATATCAAACAATCACATTAGACAACCTATCATATCAATTAAATATACAATCAATCAGTCACTCCACAAAAAATCAATCTATCAAATCAATCAATCAATCAATCACTTACACAAGGCAATCAATCACATTCTCTTCTGGTACAAATCCTTTTTCACGGGTGTTTGTATAGACAATGGTAGATCCCTAACTGCATAATGCGCAAGACAGGATTAATTGGCTTGCTAAGAAAATGGTATAAATCTAAAATGAACATAAAATTTCCTTTTCCACTATTGCTCATCCACTTTCTGGTGTTTAAGTATTTTCAAACAAATCACTCGCAAATCATTGCATCAACACTCTCAGATTCACTCCATATTCATAACTGTTGAAAATCTCATAATTCACTCATCGTTTACATCAACTTGCAAAAAGAACATAAGAAATTTCAGTTAATGTGAGTTTTAAACCTTTTTTTGTTTATTGAAAATGAGCATTTCCAAAAAGTTTTTGTAAATACAGATCTGATCTGATAAATATACATTCTCTTTTTTTCTGTACATATATTTTCTGTTTTCTTCTGTACATTTTCTTTTCACGTCAGAAAATGTTCTGATCACTGGAAGGAAAGTTTACATATTAATCATTCAATCACAAGGCATCAGAGCTGCTCTTTAACAAGGTTATCCCATCATTTAAATATTTATATATCGTGGGATAATTGGGATTAGAGTACTGTTGATTCAATAAAAAAGGGGGTAAAGTGTGAATTTATTCACATAATAAAGTTGATTTGCAAGAGAGCAGATCTGAAACCTTTGTGTTACAAAAGTTTGGCAATGATATGACAAACATTTGGAAGTAATTTTATCCTTTATCATTTTATATCTATATATTTTTTTTTTTGGGGGGGGGGGGTGGTGTTAACATTAACCAAATGTTTAACCTTTCATCAACCTTTTAAAATGGGGCGAAACATGTATTTTGGACATCTAAAGATTTTGAATGCAAAAAAGTAATGATAACAGGAAATACACCAAATGATTGTCATTAATCAATTTGTTGAATGCATAATGCATGGCATAAAGTTGGAGGTAAAAAGTTGCTCCCCTACCCCCTCCCCAACCATAAAAAATAGAATAATTCCAACTTTTTGTATCGGGAGACATTAAGTATGAATTGCCATGATCCCCATGAATCATGGCATCTAGATTTGGTAACTATTTTATGCCATGCATCATGTAAATGCATACAGTTTGAAAGAGAAACCTGCTTCTAAATTCAATGCCAAATATGATTAATTCAGCCATTAAGTTTCAAAGGTCCTCCCTCGAAAAGCTTGCTGAACATGAATGATACTCCTTTTATGTAATTTGTGTTTGAATAAAACACTTGTTAAATTCTCAAAATACATAATTATTTTCAATCTACCGGTATCCCTTTATTTGAAATTGGGCTTTGGAGTCACGACTTTAGAAGCAGATTTCCTTCTCAAAAACAGATTTAAACATGAAGAAACTGACAACTCTTGGCTGAGAAATCTTGGAAGCAGTTATATTGCACAGTGTGAGGTTTGTCCCTAGCTGCTGGTTGAAGATTGATCCCATCAGATGTAGAAACGGCAGCAGCAGTCAATGAAGCATGGACCAAGAAAACATCCAAGTCAGGAGAGCAGATCACAGTGGAGAAAGCATCCATGTCAAAGGGGGAGAAGAGAAAGAAAACGATTAAGAAATGAGAAGCAAAATCGGAAGAAGAGTCACAAAAGGATTACAGGCTACGTTAACTATACAATCACTCACAAGACAGTAATGTTCATCATGTATTATCTATGGGTGCATGACTGCATGTAGTCATTTAATTGTATCTTGATAGCTTTAAAAATCTACCTCCAGACAGAAACAAAAAAAATTGCCCAATTATTTCTTTGAAAACTACCTTAGATAAAGAAAGGTGGGGATACTTGTCCTATTAGGTGTATGCCAAGGGGGAGGGGGAAGGGGATCGACTGAGGAATTTAGGGGGCGGTTTATCTTAGATAGTAGTGTAACTGTCCTTGTGGGTATACTTCATAATGTACACGTAGGCCTTGTAGGGGGTTGTTTGGCAGGAATGAGGATTGTAATGCAGCTACATGTAACAACAGAGGGCGATTAGACAAAGACCTGTCATAGTCCGATACTGTAAATGACAAGAATATCAAAACTAGCTACCGGTAGACCATTCATATTACAAGGATAAAATAGTTGTAGAGAAGTCAGATTTAATTGTAATCTGAAGAAACAATAACCATAGATGTATACCCAATTTGAATAAATGATTAATTGAAGAAAAATAGATGGGGAAACAGTTTAATTCAACAAAAATGCAATTCTTACCAAATAAATGAAACTAGTCTGCATCATGCTGCTGCTCTCAATTGTCTCTGCCAAAAAATCTGGAAATAACAAAGCAGTGCAAGAGTGTCAGTTTCTGTTTAAATCAGGTAACACTAACTGAAACAGTTCAGCACAAGAATCAAAACTTTGTACCAGGTACCAAAGATTCAAGTGCATTCCTGTTCCAGTCAGTGTTTCATGCATGTACATGTATATCATTTCTGTATGCATAATTACTGCCAGATACTTTCCTTCCAGTTTACAATCTGCACAGGTAACAATTAATTGCTTAGAGGTACTATTGTAACAATTTTAGAAGTGGTTCCATAAATTTTAAGGACCAATAAAGACAATCTGAAAATTTAGAGCCAAATGATCAATAAAGAATGAAAAATGCTTACTTTGTAAGGACTTCATGTTTGTCATACTGACATAGAAATGAGTCTGACAATGCCAATGTTCTCTAATATTATCAAAACTGTTTTTAAGTATCAAATAGTACCTTTAAGCTTGCCATACAACCCACAAGCCTTAAGGACCTCGCATACAGCCAGCAATTGTTCCTGTATGGTTCCGAATAATCCCTTGGAATGACCATTAGGGGATCATTGGGGTACAATACGGGACTATTATATATTCAGGAATATTCTGGACCATTCAGAACTCAGAAGTTATTCCCGAATCGTCCCAAATTATCCACAATTATCTAAAATCGTCCTGAATCATCCTGAAAAGTCTGGAAATAGTACTGCACAATTCACAGCTGACTTCCGGTTCCGGTTGATTTTTTCATGGTTTCTACCAACAGTCCCGAACGGTCCAGAAAGTCATGTATTGTCCCGATGTATACACCCCTACTGGACAGAAATCAGGAATTTGTTTAACATGTTCAAAAATTTGCTGAATCTCCCCTTACCCCCAAGCAAGGTCCTTAACTTTATCTTGATTTGTACACACGCACAATTCAGGAATAATCAGGACCATTCTGGATGCAATTGCTGACTGTACAGGAGTATGCGAGCCCTTTACACAACTTTTATCACAAAACCTGTTAGATGACATATTTACATAAACATGAACATCTAAGTCTCCTGTACAGAATACATTTGCTATTAACAAGTTCTTCACTTTACCTAGTGCACATTCAATTTGAATGATGATACAGGCATGGAGATCCTCTGCTCATCAAAAGCTCCATATATTTACACCAAATAAATCCTTCTCAGACAAGTGAGATGTGTCTTAGAGTTGTCAAATATAATTACTCTTCAGAGTCTTCTGCTGACCCACAATACTTGAAAGCATTGTGTAAGTGCACTACTTTCATTTCTTCCTCATGCATACAATCCACTATTTGTTGGAGCGAAGTACTGCAAAGCACTCTCTGACAGCATTATCACTGCTTTCACATTTGTTGTTGTTTTCAATTTTATGATGCACTTTTCATAACAATCTTTGACAGCAGGTAAGGCACATAAATGTACAAACAGAATGACCTTCAATGAGATGTTACAAATGATATTATTGTCAGTATTTCCTGCTTTTACATTAAATAACAGAACAATCTATTCTTAATATCATTCAGGTTCGCATGTTAATTTCAAGAATCAAAGGAAGCTTGAGCCTTCATTGAACATTTTGAACACCATTCAAGGGATGCATCTGTACCGTTGATATGTAAACATACACCGCCACTCATTCTTTGGCATCCATCTACTTGAGAGGACACACCCACTGATGAGCTCAGCTTCAACTTTGGTTTAGGATTTAGACTTTGGAGGACTGTAGATAGAGAACTTTGATTGAAAAGCACACTGTTAAGGTACTCCACTTCTTGCTGCAACCCTGTGATAGTCTTTAACTGATCTGAATTTTCCTTACGGAGACATTCATTTTCCTCCTGCAACAAGGCTTCATTCCTCTTTATTTCCTCAAACTCATTTTTCTTTTTTAGTCTATTTTCTCTAGCAGCAATGGCATTTTTCTGACTCCGACTTGTAGTAGCGGAATCTTCAACACTTTTCTTGACTTTTTTCGCCTCCTTCTTCACTTGAACAGCCTTTCTTTTGACACCAACTTTAATCACATCAATTTTAGCTAAAGGTAAATTGTTTTTATCCTCCCTGACATGTGATGAACCTCTTGCTGCGTTGACGGTGGGCCTTGAACTTGGTTGAGATGTTGATTTCACACCAAGAGTGTTGATGGTCACCTTCCTGGAAGTCTGCTCTCGTCCTGCTGCTGTTGTTGAAGATGCTGCCTTGGTACTTGGGCTGACCTCGATGTCCACTGGATGCACTGCTACAGCTCCACCGCTGGTCTGCTCTTTTTGTGAGGTAGCATTCCCTCCTCTCACCAGATCTCCACTTTCCTGCTCAAGCTGATCCAGCAGCTCAGAACACATGTAGAAGGGGTTGCTGGAGTCGATGTATACTGCTTGTCCAGTTTCTAACTCTCTCTGCTCGCAAAATGACGTCGTCTCTGCAGCACTAGAGAGAGGCGTCTCTGGTGTATAATCAGACGTGTATGAACTTGTAGAAGGGCTTACGCTCCCATACGGTTGTTGATAGGATTTAAGCCCCATCACAGCCTCCGCATCTTCATCAAAGAAATTGGTGTCTGGTGGCTCAAACAGAGGGCTGTCTCCTGGAGAGGCTGGATATCCTAATATGGGTGGATCGTCAATAAAATCCCCCATATCACTGAAATCATAGTATGTGTCATCCTGGGATGCCATACTTATTGATGAAAGTAATTTGCTTAGATGAGCCGAAGTTTGGTTGACGATCTGTTGACTTCAACAGGAAAGGTCAGTTTAGGTAGACTGTATGGTACCAGACTGCCTTCAGCAACTATGTCAGATATTGACAGGGGTGGAGTATTCCAGGCGGTTGTGATGTGATGTTCCACTCAAATCGATTTGTAGATGCTTGTCTTGTACCAGCGGAAGGGTCTCTTCTTGCTAGCTAGCTTTATCTGCAGGTTTCGATATAGCCGAGTGTTGGAGAAAGCAGTCCAATTGTTAACACATTAAAAACTGTTACAATTATAGAGACTTCATGATGAAGCACGTGTGACAAAGAATTCATTTGAAGTAAAATAACATTTCTGGCAACTTTTAATAGGTTCCTAAATTGAAATCAATTGAAGATGGGGGAAGACTTCCTTTTGCTACAGCCACCTAAACTGAAAAAAAAATATGGGTACAGCTTAGAAAGTTAGAATGATATATATAATAAAACATGAAAAAATAGGGTCAGGGTTAGATGTAGACCGAATTTTCTGTCTCTTTCGTTCGTTAGCCTCTTATTGGGGTAGGGTCGGCTCTCGAAAAAGAGAGAGCCGTTAGCCTCTTATTGAGGCTAACGAACGAAAGAGACGGAAAATTCTGTCTAGGTTAGATGACATAGTGAATAGCGCCTTCTTCGACACAGGAGATGTAGTCTGAAGTAGACTATAGCTTATATCGGAGTGTTGGCTCAGTCAGTAGAGCGTCCGCCTCACAACCGGGAGGTCGTGGTTTCGAATCCCGGCCGCGTCATACCAAAAGACGATAAAAGATGGGAGTTGTTGCTACCTTGTTTGGCGTTCAACAATAAAGGATAGAGCAACGTCGATCTGGCGCTGCTCAGTGGCTGCCGGGCTCACGATCAATTGGGCAAAAAGAATTTCCGTTTCGGTTTAATAAAATTTGGAGTGGACTATTAGGCTATTATTATTATTATTATCACCGCTCAAATCTCAACTAGTTCTCGCAGATACATAGGTAGTGTGCTGGACTACAGACCAAAGGATCAGAAGTTCAAATCCACCCGGAGACCAGGTTTTTTTAAGTTGGTGTGATGTTCTGTGCTATGTCAGAGTATTTGCTAATTGGATGGACAACATGCGCGCACATGAGTATGACTATGAATAGATTGGAGGAATGGAAGGAGAGAAGAGAGAATGTTGGCTAGAGCTGTAATTAATAGATCAATTTAAGTGGCTGTCGCTAAAGGAAATCTTCCCGAAGATGGTCAAGTTAAAGGCAAATTTTATGACCAAACCTTAGAAATTAAGCTGGGTCCTCTTCTTGCCCTCCCCACAAATCGTCCAGGAATAGACCTAGATCTAGGGATCTATGTCAGGATTGTTGATCCAACCACCTGACCACATTGAATAAAATGTGTGTGACTAGACTATCTACAATTAATCTCATTTATAAACTCAAGTCAAGGACAGTAGGATTAGTTACTGACCTTTACAAACTCGAGTCAAGACGTCTAACAGTTAGACCTAGAGTCTAGACTATAGATCTAGTATTAACTTTCAAGGCTTTCTCTACGATTTTACCCTTTTCTAACTGCACTCTATCGGAGTCACACCGATGAAAATACCGATTGAATTTTCCTTATGTAAACAAAGGTGAAACCGCAGTTTTCCCCCTGTTGCTTTCTAACTGCCGGTAAAATTCTCTCGCTGTGGCGAGCCCATGCCGAAAGTGAAGAATTATTGCGTAATTATTAAGCCCGCGCTCCATCTAGCTAGCATGCAGCATGTTCAACCATAAGTCAACAAACACAGCTGGTTACGATAAAGCGCGCGTATACTGCGACCACTGACCATTTTAATCGCTGTTTTAATCGCCTTTTTCTCCCGAACGTTTTCTAACTGCACGTTTCATCGGTGTCACACCGATAGAATGAGAATTTCTCCTGCTCTTGAGCAGGAGAATTTAATCGCCTATTTCTCTTCTTTTCATCGGCTATTTAATCGCCTTTTTCTCCTCTGTTGCTTTCTAACTGCCACTTTCATCGGATGCGTCCGGATGCATCCGATGAAAATCGGTGCAGTTAGAAAAGGGTATAGGACTAGGGTCTAGGTCTAGAATATGTAGTTTCATACAAACATTAACAATCTGGCTTTACTGCTACTAAATTCTGACGAATTCTCGAACTTCTTTTTGATTTCTTGAAGTCCCGAATTATATTATAACTAGTTTACAACCATGATACAAATTACAATGATTATGTGAGTCGTTACAATTTTGACAGCAATGACAATTCACGTTCACGTTCACAGCATTTGCAACAACAAGTGAGCAAGAAAGGGCCGAAGAAGCCTTCGCTTCGCTTCGATGCTTCGCAGTACCCGAGTTATAATTTACAGGATTCCTAAGGCTAAGTTATGAATAGTAGTCGATTATATATAATATCATACTTTTCTTATATACTCACCAGCATTGGTACGTTTCACACATTTTACAGATAAAACGCGTCCCCGTTGACGCCCATCACAAGAGATCAAGAAAGTTATGGACTGCTGGTGGTGGATGTTGATCACGAGCTAGTTAGGAATTGTGCAGTTCTGATTGGTCACTTGAGATCAGGTGCTTCCAAAACTTGTTTCTAACTGGTCACTATTAATAGACAATTGCATCATCGCCAGACCATCCAGCTGGTACCGGTTTGGGTTCGCATCAACGTTGACTTTACGTTGCAAATTCCCAGCTCACAAAATATATACCACCCTCTCTCGATCCGGGCTCTCGATCACTGAATCGAGCTCTTTTTACATCAGTTTACCTTGATGTGACCGCCGCAACCTTCACAAACGAGTTTGCAGACAATACAGACGAGAAATTTCAGCCGCGTCTAATCTCCGGATAAAACCATACAGATACTTTTTATTTCTTGTACCCCCTCCCCCGCGGCGGCCGGCCCCGCCCCCCCCCCCCCCTCTTTTCCAGGCTGAACCCTGGTCCTTTAGCTTACCTCAGGCGCGGATCCAGGATTTCTTAGGGGGGGAGGCCCAAATTTGCAATTATGCGAGCCAAATATTGGTACGTAATGGTGACCAGCAGTGACGTAATTAGGGTGGGTGGGTGCAGGGAGGGGCAAGTTTCCCCCTCCCTCCTCCGCGAAGCGCGGAAGCTTTGACATTTCAATAAATTATTAGAGAAAGCAGACGATTCGTTGTACCATTCCCAAAAATAATCCTCGTCTGAATTATGTTTCCCCCCATCCCGCGAGAACGCGCGAAAGCTTTTACGTTTCATTAAATCAGGGGCGTAGACAACGGGGGGGGGGGGGATGAGGGGGATGCATCCCCCCCACCTCACAAGGTGGGGGGGATGGCATGTACAATCATCCCCCCCAGGTTTTGGGGAATGATATTTGCTTACTTAATAAGTCTAATAATAGTAATAATAACTAGATTTTAATTCGTCACGAGGACGAATAAGGTGGTCTGCCTTCAAGTTATATAGACATGTAAACAATGATGATCATGATGATGATCATGATGATGATGATCTTGATAGTAATGGTGATGACGATGATGATGATCATCACGATCATGATGATGTTGATGATCATCATCAACAGACCATGATGACATCAGACTGAACAAAATGAGAGATCTTTGAGATAGTATATAGTCTCAGCTACAACATACTAAAAAATCATCAAAAATCAAGCCGAAATAACGGCGATATTGCTCGCAAAAGACAAGAATGTAGAATCCAGATTTGAGAAAAAGTCATCTCCCATAAGGATTACACGCAAAAAGTAATGGATCAAGTGATAATAGGGTAATAATAAAGTAAATATGGTTGTTTATTACATTATTTGCGATTCTACGTGTTTTAATATTCAAAGGAGATGGTACAGTGAAAGGTCAAAAAGAAAAAAAAGTGAAGAAAACAAATTGTTGGAGACGCCCGGACTCGAACCAGGGACCTCGAGGTCGGAAGTCAAGTGCGTTACCGATATACCAAAACATTTCACATAGAGATTACACGTAAACGGAAAATGGAATTCTCTAATCCCACTTTGTAAGTGAAATATGAGCATGATCCCGGCATCTGATCGAAAAATAAAGGGCACACTTGTGATAGCTTATTGTCTCAGCTACAACATACTCAAAGCTCAGCCTTAACAAAAATAAAACGACGGAGATATTGCTCGCGAAAGACGAGAATGTAGAATACAGTTTTGAGAAAAAGTCATGTCCCATAGAGAATACACGCAAAATGTGAAAAATTGACATGCCTCCTTTAATCGCAAAAATATGCCATGATGCCTTTGTCAAAATGAAATATCGTGTTAACTGCATTTGTAGAGAATATTCTAAAGTAGAACATATCAAAATTTGAAAGAAAATTGATCAACATTTGCAGAGATACAATCAATTTTCCAAAAACCTGGTGACGTCATAATATGCAAATTGAAATTTTGAGTTCGGAGGCCATTATGATGACGTCATGAGTTAATTGAGGGTCAAATGAAACAGGAAATCATATCTCCGATTCATACTCTATCAAAATATGAAAAAAAACTTGGGGTCACCTTGCATCCTAAAGCGCTACAATGGATTTTGTACAGGCATGTTTTTGCCCATGTATGCTATGCATTACAAAAGCTCGCGCGCACGGTAATTATCTTAAACGGACGCTCATTCCGTTATTAATTGGCAGAAAAAGTTGAACAAGGTATCAAAATGCTTGAAAAAATGTGCCAAATATGATGACAGAGAAAATTTGGCGATTCTACGTTGCAAAATGCAAGTACGCGCGAAAACGCGCGCGCATGTCCGTGCGCGCGTTTTTTTGCAAAATGCTTAAAATGGCCTGAAACGTATGCAAAATTAATTTGGAACGAATTTGAGCATTTTAAAATTTTGATACGCGCGTACGTGCGCGTCGAGGTGCGCGCGCAAAATTTGTTGACATTTTTAGTTGAACTTTGACCTGAAGTTGATGTATATTAAATATGGTTGATTTTTGATGACTCGTTATCGAGATATGATAATGACCTGACTTTTACAAAATGGCGCCTGGATGACGTCACGATGACCCCATGAACTTGAATAAGGTTTTAGGAACTTGATATTATAGAGCTTGATGACTGACAGAAATTTGAAGGAAATTGACCTTGTCGATTTCGAGTAAACGTGTGCACAAAAAAGTGTACGGAAGAAATAAAAATAAAGAAAGAAAGAAAGAAAGAAAGAAAGAAAGAAAGAAAGAAAATTCTAGCGAAATCAATAGGTGATCTGTCGTTGACAGACCACCTAATAATGATAACAATTATAATATTAATAATAATAATAATTATGATAATGATAATAATAATCCTCATCATTATTGTAATTGTGTTTATTGTTATTAGCCGCATTCACACGGTGAAAGCCAATTCAGACGGTAACAAAAAGAAAATCTTACAAGTATTTTGTGGTTATCTTGTGGTTTGGAAACCACAAGATAACCACAAGATTAAACAGGCGCGGATCTACGGGGGGGGGGGGGGGGTTAGGGGTTTAAACCCCCCCTTGGGCGGCCCAAAAAACAAACAAAAACAAAAAAAGGAAAAAAAAAGAAGAAAAAAAAAAGAAAAAAAGAAAGAAAAAAGAACGCACGCTGGAGAGAAACCCTTTCAAGTGCAAATATTGTGAGAAGATATTCAACTAATCTGGTAACTTAACCAAACACATGATAACTCTGGATATAACTGTGTATTTAACTGTTACTTGATTTAAAAAGACATTATCATGCACTGCTTTTTATGGTCTCCATTGTGTTAATAGATGCCAGGAAAACATCACTTACGGGGTTCAAATAAACACCCCCCAAAAAATCGGCTCGCCGCTTCGCGGCTCGTGGACGATGCTCTGCATCGTCATTATTTTGGTCAACCCCCCCCTTAGCAAAAAGCTAGATCCGCCCCTGAGTCATCCCCCCCAGGTGTACGAACCTGTCTACGCCACTGCATTAAATCATTAGAGAAAGAAGACGATTCGTTGTACCGTTCTCGACTCTTAATCCTTGTCTAAATTCAGTTCCCCCCTCCCCCCTCCCGCGCGAAGCGCAGAAGCTTAGACATTTTATTAAATTATTAGAGAAAGAAGACGATTCGTTGTACCGTTCTCGACTCTTAATCCTTGTCTAAATTCAGTTCCCCCCCCCCCCCGCTTCGACGTTTCATTACATTTTTAGAGAATGAAGACGATTCGTTGTTCCGCCCTCGAAAATAATTTAGTTTCCCCCACCCGCGCGAAGCGCGGAAGGATCGACGTTTCATTAAAATATTAGAGCAAGAAGACGATTCGTTGTACCGTTATGACTTTTAATCCTCGTCTAAATTCAGTTCCCCCCTCACCGCGCAAAGCGCGGAAGCTTTTACGTTTCATTAAATCATTAGCGAAAGAAGACGATTCGTTGTACCGTTATGACTTTTAATCCTCGTTTAATTTCAGTTCCCCCCCCCCTCCCGCGCGAAGCGCGGAAGATTTTACGTTTCATTAAATCATTAGAGAAGACGATTCGTTGTACCGTTCTCTACTCTTAATCCTTGTCTAAATTCAGTTCCCCCCTCCCGCGCGAATCGCGGAAGCTTAGACGTTTCATTAAATTATTAGAGAAAGAAGACGATTCGTTGTACCGTTCTCGACTCTTAATCCTTGTCTAAATTCAGTTTTCCCCCCGCTTCGACGTTTCATTAAATTTTTAGAGAATGAAGACGATTCGTTGTTCCGCCCTCGAAAAAAATTTAGTTTCCCCCACCCGCGCGAAGCGCGGAAGCTTTTAAGATTCATTAAATCATTAGCGAACGAAGACGATTCGTTGTATACCGTTATGATTTTTAATCCTCGTCTAAATTCAGTTTCCCCCCTCCGCACGAAGCGCGGAAGCTTTTACGTTTCATTAAATCATCAGAGAAAGAAAACGATTTGTCGTACCGTTCTTGACTCTTAATCCTTGTCTAAATTAAAGCTTCGACGTTTCATTAAATTATTATAGAAAGAAGACGATTCGTTGTACCGTTCTCGAAAATTATCCACGTCTGAATTCAGTTCCCCCTCCCCTCCCCCGCGCGAAGCGCGGAAGCTTTGACGTTTCATTAATTCATTAGAGAAAGGAAGACGATTCGTTGTACCGTTCTCGACCTTTAATCCTTGTCTGAATTTCAAAAATGTTTTTTTTTGTCTATTCTCTTTTCTTCCTACGTCCTTTTCCTTTTCACTCCTCTCTTTTTTTGGACGGCGTTTATGGGGGGACCACCCCACCGCTCCCTGGCTACGCGCCTGCGGTCAGATTATGTTGATACCTTGTCCGCCCCGGAAGCTCAGGGGTTTAAGGTTTTAATTTACGGTCAGATTAGCATTCATGGGTCCGCCTTAGGGCCCTAGGCGGGGTCTAGGGGGTAGAACCCCGGAAGTTCAGGAGTTTTAGGCATTTAATTACGGTCAAAAAGAGCATTATTTTGATACCTAATTATTGTTACAGTGGCAGGTCACTAGTTTGCTTAGGGTTCAGGGGGCGGAGCCCCGGAATCTCAAGGGTTTTAGGCACTCAATTACGGTCAGATGAGAATCAAGGGGCCCGCCTAAGGGCTCTTGGTTGGGTCCAGGGGGCAGATCCCCCGGAAGCTCAGGGGTTTTAGGCGTTTAATTACGGTCAGATGAGCATTTTTGATACCTTATTATTTGTGACACTGGCAGGACACTATTAGGCGTGGGGTCCAGGGGGCAGAGCCCCCATAAATCAGGGGTTTTAGGCATTAAATGACCGTCAGATGAGCATCTATAAGGGCCCGTCTTAGGGCCATATAGGTGGAATCCAGAAGGCAGAGCCCTTGGGGCTTTAGGCATTTAATCATGGTCAGATGAGCATATTTTGATACCCCATTATAATGTGACACTGGCAGTTAACAACTTTTTTTTTCTTTCTCGCTCTCTTTCTTTCTATTACTTTTTCAAAGAAAGTGTGGGGGGGGGGGGCTCGAGGATCCTGATCCCCGCCGTTCCGTGGGCCCTGATTATGTAGGCATCTCAAGAAGCATTTTCTTGCCTGGCTGTAAATTTAGGAATTCGTCATTTTCTAACAAACGCATAAAGTGAGGAAAAATCTCGGAAAATTATCTCATTTCAGCATTATTTGTAAACCACCTGAATTAGAAATAAACCACGTTTGAATTCTATTTCTCCAAAGCCCCCCCCCCCCCTCCCCTATCAGTACGCCAATGCCCCCCCCCCCCCCCCCTCCGATCTACACCTTGTTGGCGGGAAAATTGCAACTGATATCCCTTACCTTTCTTCATTCTCTTTTTCTTCTTCTTTCCCTTTCCCTTCCCTTCCTTATCTCTCTTTTAGGTTTGCTGGGGGGGGGGGGGGGGAGGGGCAAGGTCATTTTGGTCCCCATCCCGCTCCATACATTGTTGGCGGGATTACCCGCAACTGATCTCCGCTTCTTTTCTCCCTTTTCTTTTTTTCTTCCTCTTTTTTGTTCCCTTTTAGCTCTCATCTTTTCCTTTTCCTTCCTTCTCGCCCCCCCCCCCCCCCCCTGGATACGCGCCTGGCTTACCTTACCTAGTTACCTTACCACCATTAATTTTCTTCATTTATTAGCAAACTCGCTTTGTTTAGTTTTTGCTCTATTGTACTTTGTTTTCTCTCTCATCACCATTTCCCCTATACTTATAACTTTCTTCCTTCTCAACTTTTCTCTGTTTTATGTTGTTTTGTTCCGTTTTGCGCTTTCGCTCTCCATCCTTTTGTATATGTATATCTTCCCATTTTCTCCTTTTCATATATACATCAATCTATCCCTTTTGTAAATATATTTCCTATTTGTAATTATTTCTAGTCTTAAAGGTAGTTTCTTTTTTCTCCCCTTTTCTTCTTCAAAGTAATTAAAGCATTCAGGTATTCTGTTTGGGGCCTATAGCTTGCTCTAGCAAACACAGCTTCTACACTGGGTCTCCTCTTTCTTTCATGTACAGAACATGATCTTACATGAGTAAATTTGTATATAATTTCTTTCATAAATGACAAATTAAAGGTATTACAAAGTTTTAGTATGAGGTCATGAATTTAGTTCAAATGAACATATTTGAAGCATATGCGATCCTACAATATTCAGTGATCGCTGTCGCGGTTAAAATCGGTTTAAAGTTAAGAAAGTTAAGAAATTGTAAACAAACTCTTTATGTTGTATAGCTCCCTCTCAAGGTCAAGATATTAATTAAACTACAAAACCATGTTTCTTGACTAAAATCGACCGATTATCTATTCCCGTTTGGAAATTATATATCACAACTCCATATTCTAAGATTTTCATGGTCGCAGCTACCATTGTACGGCCGTATAGGCGCTACTTGAAATTTATCAAAATTTCCCGGGACCCGACCGGTAAATTTGTATATACATTATTTCTCGAAAGCGGAAGTGTTTTAGGGGCTAAATTTTCTAGTGCTTATAATACATCCACAGGGGCATCCAAATATATCAAAATTGTAAAGAATCACTATCCACCCAGTTTTTAAAATTTCCCAAAACTTTGTATTACCTTTAAAAGTTGAATAATGATCAATATTAATATTGCACTTCAAATTATGTTTGTTAATTTGATAATCTGCTGTTCCTGTTATTGTTTTTTTTTAAGTCCTATGTACAAATATTTGTGCAAGAAGAAATGAAATGAACTATGAAACCACTCTTGTCAACAAAAATAATGAGTTTGTTAATTGAGTTTGGGAAAGGAGACTACAAATCTAAACCATGATTTAAACATGCGTGTGGAGAATAGACGGGGTAGTCGATGCATATTCCATCACGGGGTCTGAACTCGAAATGTGTGACTATATTGAAAAATATATTATGTTATGTCTTATGAGTTATCATGTTTTACATCTAATTTAAAACGTAAAAATAGATGTATTGATATATGTAAATAACGACCAGGAAACAACTGGTATAATCTATGTACGATCGATCGAGCTCCAAATTTCTTACTTAATTATTATACAATCATGGACCTATACATACTAATCTGTAATCCACTTCAAATGATCTTTGTGATGGGGAAATTGCAAGAGTCTATATAGCGACTAAAAGAGAGAAAGAGAAAGAGAGAGAACGAGAGAGAGAGAGAGAGAGAGAGAGAGAGGGAGGGATAAAGAAAAGAGGGGGGGGGGGGAGGGCGTGACATCCCCATTCAGCAGCCAATATAAAAGTAGTTTTAAGACATAAATAAAGACACACTCACCAATAATTTTCACATTACCATGGTAAGACGGGCTGGCAATCATTTATAAAGTGCTTTCAAACCATTCCAAATATACATTAAAAAGTATTTGACATAGGTTTATAACTCCATGTGGCCTGCCTACTGCCGCCCCTGAATTTGCAATTTGCACAAACTTGATTAGGATTGTAAATCTGAACAGATGTACAATACTCACTTGTTAATCAATTCAAGTATCATTCAAAATGTATTCTCTGGAGCACATACAACTATAAAAACTTTCTGAATAAAAACACAAAGCTTAAATCACTATGAGTATATCATAAATTCATAATATAATAAATTAAACAAATACACGTAGGATGGCAAATCAATTGACAAATTATTTCAAAGTCTGGGGCAATCATACACGTGTATATTCCAATCTGGCACATAATTTAAATATATAACTTAAATACATCATTTGAAAACATTGTATAATCTGGAGTTACAGAACTCCTATCAAACTTAATAAAGACATATATCCACAATTCCACAGCTTCAGGGTTCAGCCCGTTAGGGTATGTTTAGTGAAAATAACAGGGACAGGATCCATTTCAAATTAAATATAGTGATATTAAGTACTAAAAGAGTATTACCTGAAAGAAAACTATGGTAATTTCTTTAGTTTATGTGTGTTTTATAAAAAAACAATTAAGGTAAACTAATTCAATTACCAAAAGGTCATGTTATACATGTAAGAGAAATATTTCACATATGCTCTAGTCTACCAGTTTTCTCAATGTAACAAACACAGTAGGGCCTATATGGATGTACTAATATCGAGGGGTATATGTGGTTTATGTGCCACTGAGCACTTGGGCCTTAAGGAGTCAAGTCTATGTTTCACTAGCCATTGAATTCAATGGGTGTTGGGTGGAGTTACGTCTTTGTGTTTCCTGGAAAGCCTACATTTTTCTGAACATTTTGATATCAAATACTCATTTTGGTGAAATATGTAGTTACGTCTTTGTGTCACTGAACCCTCGATATCATCTAGCTCAATAATATGTGTCTTAATCTACAATCAGTTGGGTAGCACAGAACAAGCGCTCTGATTAATTGATATAGCACCCTTCAAAATAATTTTGATACAATATACATATATTTTTCTACTAAGCTCACACAATAAGTTATTAATGGCACATTTATAGTAGGGATAAAGATGAGTATTATGTACATGTATCTGTCACATGATCCACGAATATGATTTTGTTAGTTCCTTAAAGTTTATTTGAAAGCCTTTTGGTGCCATTATGATTACAAACGTTATCACTTTGAGAGACAAGTGTGAAACCATAGTGCCCCTTTTCATTGTTCATCTTGAAACAAACATTATCCCATGTGTAGCTTCACATCATTCAGGAATCTTTCTGTGTTGAATTCCAATGGAAAAGACAAGTTTTTGTTAGTTAAAAAAATAAATTATCAACATTTGAGCTGTTTCACCCAAAATAAAATGTTACAATCTCGTAGTGAACATTCATTTATTAAAGATAAACTCCAGTTCTGGTAAAAAAAAGAAAATTAATTCTCACAGAATCAAACAAAACTTACACTGAATGTTCAAGATTACAAATAAATGACATGTGCCAAACAATTTTGGAAGAAAATGTATACTGGCTGAGTAATGAGCATAGAAAGACAAGGAAATCAAGGTAGTACTAGCCCCGACACCATGTGTGTTGTCCTATATATAGCTTTCTGTGTACAGTGCTTGTTACTTTACCAAGACTCTGCCAAATTTATTATGATTTTAATGAATCCAGAACCTTGCAGTGCACACCAATACTTACATATGCTACATGATCAACTGTTTCTGATCCATTCCACACCTTTTCTTTCACAATGCTATCGCATTACCAGAACTCACCTTTATCTTTAAATAATTACTATGCAACATTACATTAACAGTGACCTAAGCACTTATAAATTGGCAACATATGTTTTTATATTTTTACATTTGTATTTTAAGAACACTGTTATGTGTGGTGACACCCGTATGTTTCAACCTTTCGAACATGTGTGTAGAAGAACATTTTATCTAGACTACTGTATGAAAGACTTTGCACACATATTGCCTGTGCTTGAATTCTACATTGGAACATACGGCTGACACCTATTGGGGAAACATCTTTCAAGTTGCATTTCAAAATAAAACATCCACATCACATACTCGACTGATTGATTGAAGAAAATAAAAACATTGGAAAATTGGTAAGGTTAAGTTCACTCCATACATAAACTAATGTATACATTTTGTTAAATTATCAACAGGTGAAGTCAAGTTCTAGGCATTCATAATCCGTATCAATCTTATGAAGGTTAAAGATTGCAGATGGTTGGATAATCTTCAATATTTAATGATTCCTCTTCTAAAGGGTGAGGTTTAGTTATTGGATGCTAGAACAGGTTTTACAAGAAGACAAGTAAAGGCAAATATCTTTGTGAATGCTAATGTGAATATAAATGTACATGCACAAGTTGCTCCGTAGTGTAAAATAAATATATCCAGTATTCCACTTATCATAAAAACATGTTTTGGCAACACAAGAAGATACAGGTCTTGATCTTGGGATAACTTTAGCCTCTTTCTGACACAATCTTTGGGGTGGCTACAGAAGTGAAAACTTATCAAAAAATCTGTGAGGTGACATCTTTTCACTATATTTCATGAGTCATTTCAGGTCTTTAGTTCGCTTTGCTCTTTCCTAAGACACTGTCCAGTCCAAAACCAGCAAAGACTAGCACAAAACATATCCAAATCCTGGAGAACATGAGATTAGACAAGACCATAACAGAACCGCAAATGGTGAAGAACCTTCTTGTTTCTTTCACTTTAGTTCTTAGGTTTTGCTTTGCTCTTGCCAAAGATACTGTCGAGTCCAAGACCAGCAAATACAAGGGCAACACCTATCCATTGCCTGGATGATATGGGATTGGAAAAGAAGATGACGGACCCAAGAATGGTGAAGAACTTTCTCGTTGTAGTGATGATAGAGCAGGTTAGAGGACCATAGGTGGCCACGGTCATGAATATAAAATGCTGTCAAAAGAATAAAATAAATTAGAATTAATCAAAGTGCATTAATGAAATCTGTTGCAATCTGTATTCAGAGCTTTAGATAACACCCATCATATACATATGTACGATATATACGATAGTATTTAAACTTTTGTTTTGATGACAGTAAATATCCAGTCCTCAATTTTAAGAAATTCAAATAAAAATTTAGCATAATTATTACTTACAGTTTGTGAATATATATTTTTGTACATGAAAAAAAAATCTTAAATCAGTAATTAAATTTGATTTTAAATTGCTTTCTGAAATTTTCAATTTTGTGTGTGACACCAAACACTGCAATAGGCTTTATTTCTACTTGCTCACTGATATATTGTTAACCATTATCCTTTCTTTTTACAAATTATTTCTTGTAGATTTAATCAATTTACAAGCCTGCTACTTTTACACACCTGTTCCTGTATATTTAACCCAAGTATACCCTGTGTATACATTTATACAACCTGTCAATCACAGAAACTTTACAAGCTTGAGGGGGATCAAGGCAGAAATTAAGAATATTTAAGAGGAAGAAGGAAAATCTGAAGAAATCAAAGATAAGAGAAAAAAACTTTGAAACTGATTTGACTATTGTAGTGGTCTTACCTGCCCAAAGGCACTGGCTAATCCAAAAAGAACAATATTAGGTAGCACTGAAGGGTGGCGCAACAAAAAAGGTATAAATTCAAATACTTCTCCTGTAACAAAGATAGCTGTGGAGAAGAATGTAACAAGAATAAGAACAGGAATGAATGAATGAATGACAGACATGAATATACAACACTTACAGTATATCAATTATATGATAAGAAGACACACACACAAAACAACATCTTCCCAAATAATAAATGAAGTGAAATTTATCAAACGTCTTTATGCTACCCCCCCCCCCCCAAACCCAGAGAGTGGAGAAGTAAGAAAAAACACAATGGCTAATCCAACATAAGAGCAAAAGTATAGAAATGCTTTTATTTACTCAGGAACAGGCTTTATATTGTCTCCATCAAAATGCTTACTCAGGTAACAATTTCTGCCATAGAAATCAATTGATACTAGTTTAATTACTAACACACATTTCAAATAATCAATGTCTTCTACTTCTTACTCACCTATTCCAAGGTATAGAATTGACCATGCATTCATGCTAAACATCATGTGATGTGGCCGAGTCTGGAACCGGCCCCTCATGTTTTCTTGAATTGCCCCAGTCAATCCATCAAATGTTAAAGACACCAACTGTATATCAAAGACAATGTGGTTTACAATAATGAATGACAAGAGAAGTACAGTCTTGTATGACATCCATCAAATGTTAAAGACACCAACTGTATATCAAAGACAATGTGGTTTACAACAAGGAATGACAAGATAAGAACAGTCTTGTATGATATCCTTCAATTTTAAAGACACCATGGTTTACAATAAGAAATGGCAAGAGAAGTATAATCTTGTATAATATTCAATTCACAACTAAAATTTTTTGTTTTGTTTTTTGGTGTGTTTTGTAACTCAAGAATGAAAGGTGGACTGGTTGAATTAGAGGCAGCCTTTGTTGAATACTTTCAGACGTACACTTTAATTTGTCACATTCTCAAGAAACATAAATCAGGAAAAATCAATTTTTCACATACTCAAAAAGTACAAACTTAGTAAAGTATGAATAATTTAGTTTTTAACTTTACATGTAATATTACAAATAATGGAACAAAAGCTCATAAATGGGTCAGTTCAACTGCCAATCACTCTAATTTGTTTTTTCTACTGGTGAATTCAAGCTTGATCAAATATAATATGTTCACAGCCAGAAAGGCATTACTCTGTGTTAAAGTGTATGAGATAATAGCTATTCTAGCTTCAAAAAGATGATATCGCAAAAACCCTTAAAAAATGCATACTTTTAAATGCATTTTTAACAAGAATTGGTGCATATTTTGAGACATTGACATAATTGAACTTCAGGTCCCATACGAGAGATCCCTATTTTCAGACGGGACTTATTGGAACTTTTTTTAATACCATTATATATAGATTGTAAAGTGTGAAACGATTCAAAAAATTTGATGTAAACTAATATTGCTGTATTTCATAAACTAGTATGTCATCCACAAAGCAAAATGAAAATTGATAAAATACAGCTTTTACATTGAATACAGGCCTACTAGGATGCTGACAGATCTGTAACTGTATGAACTCACCACAAGAACTTCTCCAATGCCTAAAAAGTGATCACTGTTCTTACTCGCACCCTTATCTTTGTAGACAAATGTTGCAACACCAAATACAATAAGTAGCACACAAAGATACTTCATCAAAGGGTAGGATTTTCTGGCAAGAAGTACACCTAGAATCATGACTGTTTGGAAAACAATAAATGCAAATAGGGAGCAAAATAATGATTGAAGTATCTTGAATTTCATTTCATTTAAAAAAATGCATTTTTAGAGACATGTGTGAGTTGAGACCTATATCTATTATTCTGCTTTTTTTTTTAAATTGTATTTTTAATCAATAAAAGGCTGAATAAATAGCCCTTTCCCTCATTAATGATGGAACACATATTGAAACTGCAGAAGATAAAGAGTAATCATGAAATCCACCAAAAGTCAGATAGCTGCAATGTCAGTATTTACAATATTCATCCCCTAACCATCTGTTAAAGGGCTAGGTTTCCAAATTATAAATGCTAAAGGAAAGGTAATTTTTATTCAAGACAAACATGGACTAATAATAACAAAATTCAAATCGATATGGAATTGTTGAAGGAGTATTGCTGTCTCCATATTAAAAAAAGAAACATTTTACACTTCTTTCTGATAACATTGTTAATACTACATTCCGCATGGTTTTGTTCATCCATTATTTATTGCAACCCTATAAACAAGTTGGATTCAAATAATTAAAAAGAGATACATCATGGACTTTAGGGTTGGATATAATCTGCACTATGAAGCTATATTTATTAAAGATAAAGACCAGTTCTGGTCATGCGATTGCATTGTGAAAGAAACGTTGTGGAATCGATCAGAAAAGGTTGATCATCTAGCATATAAGTATTGGTGTGTACTGCAAGGTTCTGGAATCATCAAACTGATAAGAAATTTGGCCCAGTCTTCGTAAAGTTACAAGCACTGTACACAGAAAGATGTATATGGGACTACGCACATGTGTGTATTATCTATTTGGTCCCAATAGATAAACTAATTTACCAAATCAATTAGTAGGCGGTTTCCCGGCAAAATTGTTATCATCATGTATTAGTCAAAACATATTCTTTCACATGATTGGTAATAAGAGCTTCCATTTCATTTGTTGAGAGGGGGGCGTTTCCAAAACTGGTCTTTACCTTTAAAATGTTACTAACAGAGCTGGTATACAAAATCAAAATTTGGCCCCAGTTATCCCTACCCTAGAGTACCGGTATATCATTCATTACCTCCATCTCCCCTCTTTTCATCCTCTTAGAAATCTCTGAATCTATAGATCTCTCATCTTTATCTTTCTACATCAGTTGTCCCCACAGTAAAGCTTAAAGGTGAAATATGTTTAGAGTAGACAGAATGATTCAATGACCATTCCATTCCATTCATTAGGGACTTTCTTTATGTTAGTGATATGCGCTAGATACAAATAATGTTCATTATTATTATCATTATTACCTGGAATTGGTTTGCATGATTTGCCAAGGACCTGGAACGGATAGCTGACATAACGAAGGGCCATATTACTGGCCACCATGGCTCCAAGATATGTCACCGAGCAAGCTGCATAGAGTTTGTGTGATGTAGGATCTGAACCTTCACTTGTGAAGTACAGAACTGCAGGTACAAAAACAAGATTACAAACAAAGCTCAAGAAATTTATATTTAATGAACACATCTCATAAATTCTTGGTATTTTCTTTAAAAAGTTATCTACAATTTAATAAATGTTGTAACATTGGTAGCCCTTTCATTGCAGGTGCAATTGTTGGTCATATAATGTGTAAAACTAGGTCTGATGTTCTGAACTGTAAAACTGTACACAGCGCACACCATAAGGCCTGTACTGTAGCTGCTCTTTATTTTGACACAGCCATTGGAAAATCTTGCCATCTTGCACACTAAGAATCTCAGCAAAATGTACATAAAATTATGATATTAAGTTATTGGAATGAGGGTAACCTTTAAGAATGTCAAAGAGAAACATTTACGATAAACCAATAAGCCTATTTAAGTCACTTAATTTCTCATGCTTGTTGGTTTTTAATTTCATGCAACACACAAACTCAGACAAGTCTGTCACACTCCTAATCCTTAACATCCTGTAGTGACAATCATTTGAAACATAGACAGCGAGTCATGGTAAATGGGAATTATCATGTTATCACACAACAAGGCTAACAGTGACATAAATTCTGCAAATAATGAGCTTTTCAACCTTTTATTATGAGCGAGACATGAAAATGAAGGCAACTATGCAAAATTATCTTGGATTCTACTTCATTCTAGTAATGAAAAAGAAGAATAATTTGCAATTGAATAACATACCTGCTTTCGCATAGAGGGCATTGAAAACACATGGCAAGAAGAGTAGGCACAAGAAGTAGTTAAATTTTTCATTTTCGCCATAGGAGCCCTTTGTTCTATAAGGAAAAAAATAAAAATAAGACATGGATCTTTTATTTTCTGCCTAGCAGAAAGAAATACATTCAATAAAAGAAAGAAAGGTTGTGACACATCAATCAACTTAATCAAGTAAAATGTAACACAGAATGTGTCACAAATGTTTATGATAATTTTATTAAAATTGCAGACAAAGGATCATGTTCAGTTATTCTTCTACCTGAGAGTCATTGCACTTTAGTTTCAGGTTACTTGCATTTGGCCAAGTTGGCCTTGCAATTTTTTAATTGTTATTCTTAAGTACACTCTGATGCCAAATTTTGTTGGCATGAAGTCTGATAGATGGATTAATAAAACAGGATTACATTTCAAAGTTCAAACCTTATTGAGTATAAAATAAAGAAGTGGCAATGGCCAATATTGGTGACTTGCCCATTTGGGAGACAGTTTTACATGGACTTAACTAAAGCTGACAATTGGAAAATAGAATCGAAACCAAGTGTGGCGTATTGACCAATGCAATAATGCATGTATTACCTACTGTACATAAGTAGGTCAGCTGTCAGAAGCCTATTCATTATTCTATGTACAAATGCTGGATTAAAACAAACAAAATTTGACTTATCAACTATTAATTAGGCAGTGTATTTGTAAGAGTTATTTACAGACCTGAAGTAATCAAATGCCACACCCTGAACCAAAACAAATATTCAATAGAAATGATGACAAATTATGAAAATCAGTTAAATTACCCAAATTTACCATTGTGGTGAGAAATTTGCTGAATTCTCATAACCACTTAATGCATACATACATTGTATGAAAATTCTAGTTTATATGGCTCAGCCATGAATATGCATTTGACTCTGACTCAGATGAAATACGGCTCCATGGCCATGCACACTCCAATAAAAAAATACAATTCATTACAAAAATAAAAGTAATTAATAAAAGTAAAAATAAAACAAAACTAAACATTTAAAAATGACAATGTCTACCAGTAAATTCCCTGGACTGTGTGTCCTAATTAGTCTACTCAAGTTTTAACGAGAGTGAATATTCAGCACTTTTTACTTTTCTTCCAGTTTCCCTTCAAATTTGCTTTCATTGCTCAAATCAAAGGTTATTAAGAAAGGGTGTGTTTAATCGACACTTTTTCACCCTAGAATCATGGTTTCTAAAGACGTTTAGTTTAAAACGCAATGCGTTCAAGCGATTTTTTCGTCGGTCGTAAAAATAAACGTGTTTGAAAACACAAACATGAAACGCTGAAAAAGATGCGTTTTGTATCATGATTCTGCAGAATCACGGTCGCTAAAATTCGATTGAACGGACGGAGTTCTCAATCATGATTGTATGACGGGCAAAAACCGCGCGCCTGCTTTTCATGCAATTTGCGTTTACTATACCATGCTCTTTATCGTGGCCTGTTCCGTTATGTTATACCTTGTTTTCCTTCTATCTTTTTCTCTTTCTGTCTTTCCTTATGTATTTTTTGTTTCTTCCTTCTATTCTTATGTTATTCTTTGTTTTTTTTCCTTCTATCACCTTCTCTTATGTTATTCTTTATATTTTATAATTCTATCACTTTCTCTTTTGTTATTCTTTGTTTCTTCCTTCTATTCTTATGTTAATCTTTGTTCTTTTCCTTCTATCAGCTTTTCTTATGTAATTCTTGGTTTTTATAATTCTATCACTTTCTCTTTTGTTTTTCTTTGTTTCTTCTTTCTATTCTTATGTTAATCTTTGTTTTTTCCCTTCACTCACCTTATGTTATTCTTTGTTTCAATCATTCTATCACTTTCTCTTTCTGTCTTTCCTTATGTTATTCTTTGTTTCTTCCTTGTATCACATTCTCTTTTTGTCTTTCATTATGTTATTCTTTGTTTCTTCCTTTTATTCTTATGTTATTCTTTGTTTTTATAATTCTATCACTTTCTCTTTCGTTATTCTTTGTTTCTTCCTTCTATTCTTATGTTAATCTTTGTTCCTTCCTTTTATCACCTTCTCTTATGTTATTCTTTGTTTTTATAATTCTATCACTTTCTCTCATGTTATTCTTTGTTTCAATCATTCTATCACTTTCTCTTTCTGTCTTTCCCTATGTTATTTTTTGTTTCTTCCTTCCATCACCTTCTCATTCTTTGATTTATTATTGCGATCTATGCCCAAAACAGCAGTCGACAGTCGGCCGTTAACAATTCCAAAAAGCGCGCGCCGAAGTTGGCCTTTACTTCCAGGGTCAAACTGCGAGTGTGATCCGCAGTGGCTGGGCTCGAAATGAGCTAGAATCAGCAGCGTTGATGAAAAATCGCTTGAACGCTAACCGCAGTGACCTTGGTTTTGTAACGGCGTTTTGATTTGTGATTCATGTTTGTGATTCTAGCCTCGAAAATTTGATTGAACGCACCCTTAGACGGCTTAAGTTTTAACCTAATGAGTAAATCATGAAAATAAAACTTTAATCTTCAACTTGGCTCAATCAGTAAAAATTGTAACCCACTAGCATCTACTAGCACTATGTCTGTGTTGGGGGGGGGGGGGGGTAAATAGTAAAATGTAATCTCGGGTTGATGGTACAAAATACATCATCATCTATACGGGAGTGTAGGATATCCTGTAGGTTTCCCGGTCAGATCACTTGGTACATGCATTAGGGTCTATATCAGTGCATGCGTGGATGTCAGACTATGCTATAACAAATACAACTTCATCTACAGTATAGTGACATGACCTAGTTGTCCTTTTCTTTTTACTGTTATTGTTCGTACTCACATTTTTTCTTGAAGAATACCGAAGTAGAAGTAGCAAACAAAAACACCACAGAAACAAAGCAGGAGCTTCCCCGTTGATCCCGGCTGAGCGCCCGGCATATCGCCTTCTTCCTGCTTGACGTTTTGTGCTGGAAAAATGCGCTCGGTCTGTCGACTACCAAATGGCCTCTCTATTTTCTGATTTAAATCGGACTCTTTCGGGTGACTGTTTGATAGATCCACCGTGTGAAATCCGATCTTGGAAGTCATATGAAATTAATGAGCCAGCTGTGGCTCTTCAGAATATGGATGAGAGTATTGATCAGCTATCAACCAATAGCCAAAGTCCACGCCGGTATGTAATACAGTTTATGTGTACAACATTTATGAACAGCTGTACATAGTACACGTGTACATTGTACGTTCAGTTGTAGCCTAAATCCAGGAATTCAAAGATCCAGGTATTACAAACAAAAAACCAAAGCATAACAAAACACGGCTATCAGTGGCATGATGTTCACAAAATGAAATAAAAACACCTTCAAAATTCAATGATAATAATTAAATTTATGAGTTTTTACACTACAAGATAAATATTTTTTTTTAAAACTATTAGATTAGCAAGAGGTATTTTTTAAATGTTTCTTCTTCCTGAAATGACGCCATCAAGATCAGCTTGATAGAGGTCAACGCTCTTCATGTTTTGTGGGTCCACCGTGAAAGTCTCTCCCCTTTTTCTAAATGCTCATGCATCTTGATCCACGGTTTTGAAAGTAGGCCTATTTGAAAATAGAAAGCTAGGGATCATAGTGCATTTTTGCAGAGTTACAGCCACCGTTCTTGGGCATCAAACTAGGCCCATCCAGTATTGAAATGTTGTCATTATAGTTGGGAAAGCTGATAACTGCATTGCCTCCGATGCCGTGCCCAAACAAACTTGTTTTTGTATAAAAGCAGAAAATAATTTAGGGAAGCACAGGGTTTTTGAGGAATTCTGATTTTCTTCCTTTTTTCTTACAGGTTCTCTCATCCTTTGAAAATGTCATTGCCCTTGCCCGATTAAATTTTCTTCTCAACTGGGCAAAGATAACAAATGGCACGCTATTAATAGATGCCTTAACAAATCTAATTTACCATTTTCCTTTCAGCTAGTGTATCATCAGTATATAATATAGCCGCTAAGCTAAGTCATCAAGCACGCTCACCTAGCAATCAAATGAATGATTAAAAAAAGGAGGGGAATCAACTTTTGACCGGGACCCTAGCTGTTTGTGCCAAAATAATTGATTTTTTTTTTAATCGTGGGACACCCTCCCGATATCCTGATCAGCCACATATCATCACTTGTTCACAGAACACTGAATAGTTAATTAGATATCCATACGCTATAGGCCTACTGATGATCAGTGGGGTGGGGTGTGATGCCGGGGGGGGGGGGGCATGATGGGGGTGGGGGGGGGGGGGTGTTCTCCATCTCTCCGGCAGCCGTATCCTACGGAGGGCAGTTGTAATTTTTATCACATAAAGCAAGTCTTATACCTCAATGAATCTCAATGTGTGCACAATGGTTCTCTCAAGATCAAAATAGCGCCAGCTCGTTGATTTGGAGATAGGAGGCTCAAGAATCGAATGCAATTTACAGGGTAGGCCTACACACTATGAATATGACGACAAAGAAAGCGGACAAAATATACAGTTCCTCAGGTAGATAAAGGAACATCCCTTCACTGCTATTATGTAAAAATGTGTAGAACAGGTGTCACATGCATATTCACTTTTTACATAATAGCAGTGAAGAGATGTTCCTTTGTCTACCAGGAACTGTATATTTTGTCCGCCTTCTTTGTCAGCCATATTCATAGTGACATGAGCAGAAAATCATCATGTCCAATTTGTCGTGGAATGGTGGTTCATTCTCTTGAATCCCAATCCAAGGGTTAGGATTTTAATCCCCGGCGGCCCGACATCAAAGTCATTTCGGGCAAGACATGATTAATCCACATTTGCCACACTACACCCAGGTGTAAATACAATTGCTGGGGTAATGATAATTGCAGGGCCGGCCCTCAGGAAGAACAGCATTGGTGCTGATTAGCTCTTCCCTACCTTAACAAAATTATTGTCATCTTTATCATTATTATCATTATCATTACTATTATTATTATTTGTATTATTATCATTATTATCATTACTATTATTATTATTATTACTATCATTATAATCATTATTATTATTACTATTATTATATTTTAAAATTATTATTATCATCATTATTATTATTATTACTACTACTACTAGGCCTACTAATATAATGTTGTTGTTATTCTTATTATTATCATTATTATTATTATTATTTTTATCATTTATCATCATTATTATAACAAATGTCCACTTTTATATTGTCCTTTTCGTTTGCTTGCAATATATATTGCAAAATTGTACCAATTAATGCTCTCCTATATGAACACCATGCACCATCATATAAAATGGAGATACATTCGTGTCCAGGCGCGGATCCAGGATTTCTTAGGGGTGAGGGCCCAAATTTGAAATCAATTTGAAATTTAGTGTGCTGAAATATGAAAATCGTGCCGGCCAATATTTCGCTAAGGGGGGGGGGGGGGGGGGGGGGGGGGGGGGGGGGTAGTGAGCACTTTTATTTTTTTGGCCCTCGAAAATTTGAAAAATTGCACATCCCCCCCCCCCCCCAGGGGGGGGGGGGGGTCCCATCTCCAAAAAAAGTAAGATTTACGTTAACAAATGTAAAAATCACATTTTTTCTTGGGGGGGGGGGGCGGATTTCTATCAGTGAATTTTTAGTGGCAGCCCCCTCCCCCTGACTGACGGAAACTGGCTAGCTACGCGCCATCGCCTGGAGAACGACGAAAGGCCATTTTCGTAATGTAACCAAATTTAATGCATAAGTCTTTGTGGAGTGCCTCAATACAGATTATTTCATTTACCAATAGTATTTCAATAGTCAGAATGCAAACTGTATATATTTAGTGTTGCTAGGTAGGTCAAGCGACAATGTTTGTCCTACCTAGCAACAACTAATGCTTGCAGTTTGGATTCTGTCTATTGAAATACTATTATTCTTATCAGGTGAATGAAATAAGTTGTATTGAGGCCCTTCACAAAGACATGCACTAAATTTGGTTACATTACGAAAATGGCATATTTCTGCAAGTTGAGGCCAGTAATTTGATTTGAGTAGACAATATTATTGTACCTTATATTCGATCGTCACGTCTTACAGCCCCCCTAATGCATTAGAAAAAAAGTAAAAATTAATACACAGCTGAAATCGCGTCAACCCCCTACCCCCCCCCCCCAAAAAAAAATAAAAAATAAAAAAAAAAAAAAAAAAAAAAATAAATAAATGATAAAAAAAATAAAATAAAAAATAAATAAATAAATAACGACAACTTATAAAGGTTTAGAAAAAAAGGAAGAAAAAGACGGATATTTCTCTGACGGGAAGAGAGCCAAAATATTGTTGCTTTCGAAATTCGGGGGCTGCATCCTCCTCCCCCTGGGCACACACACCATTCGCCCGCGGCTCCAGGCGTACAGCCTGAGAAACAGATCGTGCCTGTAAATGTAGACTAACTATTTTATAAAGGTCACGTCACGGAAGTACTTGCTGAGGTCAGCCTCTTTCCTATGTGATCGCCTAGCGAAAACACCATGCCTGTAAGTGGGTTAAAAGATTGCCAATGAAGTCATAGTTATGAGTAGTTATTCACAAAACCGATCATACAGAGAGAAGTGATATAATCTGTAAATGATCACACATGTATTTTCAATGTATAATAATGTAAATTAGTGTCATTTTTTTACCGATTTTATAGGGTACCTTTGACGAGATGAGTGAATGAATGATTGCGTTTTCGTGCGTACGTCTCTGTGATACTGCATGCATATAGTGATTCACGTGCGTGCGCAAGCGCAACATTTCGACACGATGTTGAAATATTTGGTGTATAATTTAATTATCTAGATTTGTAAATTGACCGATTGCTATTATGACTCTTGTAATAAAATTTAAAAAACATAAGTAAGATCGTACAGTCCGGTCTGTACATTAAGTCAGTGTTTTGATTTTGATGTGGTCAAACGCAGTTGCATGCAGACTAGCTGGACCAGTGGACAGGACCAGTGCAGTGGGGATGGGGGTGACAAGTTGAGTTGAGAAGAAGGTTCTATAGGCCTAGATCTAGAGGAAAGAAAGTGAGACTGAATGCATAAAATTTGTTCATTTGAATTCCCTACTTGTCATAACGATATTCAATAACATCAAGATTGACAGAAAGAAACCCAACTTTATTTCCAATTTTTTCCCCTGTCATTTGCCTCTGCAAGTGCAATAGATCTAGAGTAAAGGACCCGGTTTTCGGCCACTTAAGACAAAATCCTATTTTTTGGACTCTTTACTTCCTATTTATTATCATTTCTTGTTCGAATCATGAAGTAAATATTATTATTTAAACAAAAAAAGAATTCCAGAAAAAAATCACGAATTGCCATGACAATATTCATTTCAATTTTCACTGTTTTGGAGCCGGTTATCGGCATAGCGAACCAGTTTTCGGACGCATGTACAAAGTCAATAGGAAGCGCTCGCGCGCGCCGTGCGTTTCCGCGCTGATGTATAGCACAAGCGGGCAGAGCAGGTATCCCACGCCGGAGCTCCTGGGTGCTCGCCTGGCCGAAGACAGGCACAGCGGTGATCGGAAGTTGGAATCTGAATTAGACGGACATATCGGCCCGAATTCACAAAGCAAGGTTTGAGCTCAGACCAAGGTTTGAGGTCAAACCTCCTTTTGTTTCGCCAAACCTCCTTTTGTTATTTACAAACCTGGTTTGTAAATAACAAAAGGAGGTTTGAGCTCAAACCCGGTCTGAGCTCAAACCTTGCTTTGTGAATTCGGGCCATCGTGTGTGCGTGGCGGGGTCCGGCTGCATTGATTTAATACATGCGATGAGATACTTTTGAGCTTGCGACCAACACAAAATCGGGCTCTAAATCTGAAAAATACTTGAAATAAAGCTCATTTTATGGTACCCATATTTCTTACATACACGCGTCAGATTTGGGTAGCGGGACCGCCGATTACATCGCTAAAATTTGATATTTTAGGATATATTTTCCATTGCAAATGTGGTTCCTCAGTGACTCTGGCATGGTATGGTATGTGTGGGATATGTGATATGCTATTATGCGATGTATTTTAAAGGGATTTTACCATGCATCCAATGGATCGGCCGAAAACTGGAGCTGTCCGATTACCGGCTCCTTTACTCTACACCAGTTTACGGTTGTGTGCGCCATTTTAAACAAAGCCAATGACCTAGAGGTCATGTATTTATGCGTAAATTAAGATTTGCGTTCAAATTATGATGACATCACTGCCTACGCGCTGCATTGTGCGCGCACATCATCATTTGCATGGACGCAATCTTAATTTATGCATAAATACCACTGACCTCAGGTCATTGGCTTTGTTTCAAAGCCTATGACCTGAGGTCAGCCTGTCTGCGCATGCGCACTGATGTAACCGTAAACTTGTGTATTGAACAGTAGGGGCGCTGGTCCGAGAATGAGGAGCAGCCTCGTTTATCATAAACGCGGACAAAATGCGTCCTCGTAAACAAGGATCATCTGCATTTTTGCAGACGTTTTTTTTTTCATCGGCGCTCTGCGGGTTTCGGGTTACCGAACCGCCAGCTGGCAATGCCAAATTTGGATCCCCCAGGGGAAAATAACCCTAGTTGACCGTCTACTTTTATGGGTTGTCCGTCTTCCCAAGGATTTATTGCTTATAATGTGAAGGTCTCTGTAGTAAAGTCAATGTAAAATGCATCAAGAAAATCATCCCGGAATCCGTTTTTTGCATCGCCAATGTGCCGATCAAAAATATGGAACATCTGCTTTTTTGCAGACGATCCTTGTTTTTTAGGACGCATTGGTCCGCGTTTACAAAGACTATCTTTGTTTATGAAGACGATCCTTATTCTCGGACCAGTGCCCCTACTGTTCAAAGTTAAACACAAATTACACAATACAGATTTTAGATACCGGTAGATGGAACCACACTCCCCATTTTATTATTTTTTATTAATACTAGATTATGTCAAATTCATACATTTCCTACTGTTTTTAATTGTCTACTCTACTGTGGCCTTAATTTGCCTTGGTTAATTGAAGAACTGGTAAAATCTTCTAAACTTTTTTAAAGGTAAGCACAGAGCATTTGGTAATGATGTAGACTACTGTATATGCAGATATATGCGTGGATTTCATGCTTAGATCGGCAGGCGCAAATTTTAGAACTCACAATTTCTTTTTTATAAGCATGACTAATATTTAAACGGGCTGAAGTTCATGCAATGCGAATTTTAGAACCCGGGTATTAGTTTTTGGGGTCGCTCAACTCTAAAAATTAATCATGCGAAATAGCGTTTACAGTATCAGGGGCAATTTAACCGCCCTGTATCTACCATTACTTAGGCTGTAATGCAAAGTTTAGCAGTTGATCGTACGATTGATATTTGTGATTGATTGCACATAGTGATCAATGCCAGATTTGCAATAATCAATCTTACAATCACTTACTAATCTGTGTAGCTACAGTTGTGTAGGAGGGGGATGTCTTGACTCTTGACACTTGGGTTTAGATTACACCTTTTAATTTGATTTTTTTTTTAAATTCCAAATAGTTGACACATATTTTAAGAATAATTTAATAATTTGCAAGTCAACGTCTACTGTATGACTTCATAATTTATTTAGTATAGTTCAACTGCACAATGCACATTATTGTGGTGTTCTGGATATGCAGAATTGAACACTTTTCAATTGCATGTATGTATTTAAGACTAGTTGAGACTAAAGGCAATTCAACGATTAACAGACAAAATGAAAACTAGGGATCAGCCTATAAAGTAGACTATAAAAAGTGATGATCACTTTTGTAGTTCAACGTACAAGAGGCTTTGTTTATCCAAGGTTGAGCAAAGTCTGTTTTGCAATTGGCTTGTTTTGGAATGTTGCAATCTTATATTCTTGGACTGGTTGTTGACACACTATGTTGCAATACCATGAGCAGGTATATTACTGTTTGGTGTGTTGTGATGTGCCCATTTCTACACTCGATCTCGAGTAGTACCTGATTGAAGAAAAACTCTACTCTTTTTCAGATTTATTGCAAATAACATGCTAAAGACCAACAATGCCTGTAAGTATTCTCCATGAAAAGCTGAAATCGAAGAAGGATTTTACTGTGATAAGGACATTATTTGAGAAGGGCACAATTTGTGTTCAGGCAGTTGCTGTAGGATTTGTTTATATATCAGTTGTGTTTACTTCCTGCAAATTTGCAAGGGCGTGAAATCTTAATGAATTTTTTTTTCTCCCTTTTCAGTCTTCATGTTGAACCTTGGAGACAGTATCGAGTCTATCAATTGATAATAGACTTTTTGATTATTGTTTGTAAAATTAGTTCTATGTTTTAGACCATACATTGTTTCTTTCTGATATTTTTATCTTAGCTTGCACAAGATCTACGTAACCCAACCCTTGAGAGTGAGAGGTTGTTTGTAAAAATAGATCCATGTTTTAAACTATCCATTGTTTCTTTCTGATGTTTTTATCTTAGCTTGCACAAGATCTACTAAACCCAACCCTTGAGAGTGAGAGGAGGAGGCACAAGAAGAAGCGTCTTGTGCAGAGTCCTAACTCATACTTCATGGATGTGAAGTGCCCAGGTAAATACAATCTTATTCCATAGACGTAGACTTAATGGCCTCAAAAGCTGGCAAATTTAGCCTTTATGTCTAAAAGAATTAACTTTTAGTAGACAGTTAAAGGTAATACAAAGTTTTGGGAAATTTTGAAAATGGGTGGATAGTGATTCTTTACAATTTTGATGTATTTGGATACCCCTGTGGATGTAATATAAGCAGTAGAAAATTTATCCCCTAAAACACTTCTGCTTTCGAGAAAAATTGAATATACAAATTTACCGGTGCTCCCGGTAAATTTTGATATCCATTTCAATTAGCGTCTACGGCCGTACGATGGTAGCTGCGACCATGAAAATCTCAGAATATGTAGTTGTGATATATAATTTCCAAACGGGAATAGCTAATCGGTCGATTTTAGTCAAGAACCATTGTTTTATAGCTTAATTAATGTATTGACCTTGAGAGGGAGCTATACAACATAAAGAGTTTATTATTTACAATTTCATAACTTTAGACTCGATTTCAACCGCGACGATGATCACTGAATATTGTAGGGTCGCATATGCTTCCAATTTGTTCATTTGAACCAAATTCACGACCCAATACCAAAACTTTGTATTACCTTAAATAGACACCAAGTGAGAACTTTTCCATCCTGGACAAATACTCAAATTCTGTAATGAAATAGTAATGAGAATATAGATGTATTTGTGAAAGGAAAATGGAAATTTAAAGCATGAAGACATGACTTTTATGTGTTCATAAAGTTACAGAATCAGAGTGAGTTGTATCTAGCACAGAATGAAAAAAGATTTTGACACTGCTTCATGAATCATTGGATTGATTTAACCCACTTCATAAGAGGTTTTTTTTTACCTGTCATATTGTTTAGACTACACTTTACAAATATTGGCTAATTACTTCACTGTTTCAGCATTTAGACAAGCAAGGATACTTGAGGTACTGTTTCTCATGACATCAGTGTAAAACAAAAAATCATACAGATGGAGAACATATGAGTATAGTAAATGAAATATCTTAATCAAGACCATCTTTTTACCATTCAAAAGAGAAAAAAACAACATTTGTGATATGAGCATTGAATTTCTGCTATATCATAGATGAAACGGCTCCTGTTAGGGTGGGGGTTAGGCCATGGGCAAGAGATTAAGAGAATATTTATAAATAAAATAAAAACTGTATTCTAGGATTGGATGATGAAGCTTAGAAAGTATTTAATTTAGTACCAGTGATGTATTTCCCAATGATGCTACATTATACTATAGGTCTTGAAGATTGATTTTCATTTCCCGGCATTTGCTCAACATTTATTATGGAGTATACTATAAAACTAATGTGTCACTTCTTATGTATTTTTTGTTAATCAGGCTGCTACAAGATCACAACTGTGTTCAGCCATGCACAGACAGTTGTTCTGTGCGTAGGTTGCTCAACCGTGCTCTGCCAACCCACCGGAGGGAAGGCACGATTGACTGAAGGTAAGAACATAACTGTACAGTAAACCACCTTAGTCTTGTTCACACAAATGGCTTTTGTTTATCTTGTGGGTGTTTCACAAAGATTCTAAGTCGAACTTAAACTCTAAGTTGGACTTAAATATTATGGGAAGCCATTTGTAGCCTTATAATAAAATATATTCAAAAGCAAAAATTCAAGTATTTTAGACTTTTCATAAATTCCACATCAAGAACTTGAAATCTCCCATTATATGAAATTATAGGAAATATGAATGATTTGCATCAACATTTTATTCCTTTTAAAATAACAAATATTTTAAGGATGCTAATGGCTTTCCATAATTGTTAAGTTCAACTTAGAGATAAGTTCAACTTAGGATCTTTGTGATACACCCCCCTGTTGTGAGTTTCTGCATCTGAATGTACATTTATTTTTGAAACCAAGATATTTTGTTTTTAGATTGTTGACTTACAAAGTTTCACTGTTTATTTGAAGATAGAGGAAAAGGATATTTTTGTTATTTTAAGTAAAAATTTACGAGGAAATATCGACATTAGGAAAATATTTTCCGCATGTCAAAAAATATGACCACCCACTGCTGTATAAACATTTACCACTGAATCTAAAGAGTAAACAGATTTCAAGTTCAACTGTCCTTCATGATATCAAATCTAGATTTTCTTATATGGCTTTAGTTTCAAAGAATCCATCGATTTTGTTAAAGTGGTATTGATTTTCTTCATCCAAGTATTTGCACGTTTTGATTTTAATATCTTCAGTCACTAAATGTTTAAAATGTATTCATGATTCAAACAGCATATGACTACTGTCTTCAAAACAATGAAAATAGGAGATCTTTGTAACTACTTTTCACACATGGTCATTTTAATGCTAGTCACAAGAGCTACACATCAAGTTAATTAAAACCTGATGAGAAGAGCTTCGTTAATGGTTTACAAAATAATTTAACAGTAAACATGCAAATGATTCTGTAACTGGCTGAACATTCTGGAGTAGATAGTTTTGAAGTACATGTGTACGTAACATGTTCTAACATGCATGTCTTGTGATAATATGAAGTAGGTGAAATATTTATTGGTTTACTGTGCCACTGTTTATAATGACAAGTCAAACTAAACATCACATACTTCAACAAATGTATGATAACAAATTGTTAAGATGCACAAGGTGAAATGAAACATTAAAAAAACTTCAAATGTATTGTAAATAAATACATTCCAGGCCCCTGGGGATTCTTAATGTCCTTGAAGAAGGATAATGTTCAGCCTTCCCTTGTAATGTTCATTCAAGCTCCCTCAAGACAACAATGCAATCTCCATTAAGAGATTAGATCAAACCATAATGTGATGCTTGGGCACTCGTGTGAAGAGAGACTTTAATTAGGTTATTTCTCATCGGGCCTATTATTTGTTATATCAAGAAAAGCAAAAGGAATTTGATGCCTGGGAAAATGTCTCGATTACTGCCTAATCGTGATCAATGTGAAAGTTATCCTGTTTTTATTCATCATATTAGCTTTTTATTCAGGGCTTTCATTTTCATGCATTTTCAATTTTCCTCCATTTTTTTTCTCTTCTACCATCTGCAGGTTGCTCCTTCAGAAGAAAAGCCCACTAAAAATGGGAGTGTAGTGGGAGTAAAAAGGAGGAAAACCGTGGGTTGATGGGGGCACCACACCTCAGTCCTGCTTGAAGATCTTGAAGCAGTGAAAATGCATGCAGCTAAGCGGATGAGAGAAAGAGATATATCTGGGATCCTGTACATGTTAAATTAATCACAACCATTCTTGTATAATAGTAATGGTGATTGGCCATAGCTGTTGATTTCAATCCATTGCTTTTTGCTATAGACCTCTCATGTCTTTGGACGGTATATAGCAAAGGGAAGAAAAAAAATTATCAGCTGATGAAACAAGAACTGTAACCATCAGGGAAATTCTTTTCTAAAAAGTTTTTTCATTTTTCATTTGGTAAACATGTGCTCCTGTGATGACAAGGAAGTGTACTTCGAGCTGTTGTGCATGTAACATATGTCATA
>JAVYIG010010466.1:0-68953 GCA_035222895.1 Strongylocentrotus droebachiensis | reverse complement strand
GTGGGTGATTTACACTATCCAGGAAGGACATTACCACCATCAGACCACCCTCAGCAGCAACCCATGGATGATGTACACTCTCCAGAAGGACATTACCAGCATCAGACCACCCTCAACAGCAACCTCCATGGGTGATGTACACTCTCCAAGAAGGACATTACCACCATCAGACCACCCTCAACAGCAACCCATGGGTGATGTACACTCTCCAAGAAGGACATTACCACCATCAGACCACCCTCAACAGCAACCCATGGGTGATGTACACTCTCCAAGAAGGACATTACCACCATCAGACCACCCTCAACAGCAACCCATGGGTGATGTACACTCTCCAAGAAGGACATTACCACCATCAGACCACCCTCAACAGCAACTTGTGGGCAATGTACACTCTCCAAGAAGGACATTAGCAGCATCAGACCACCCTCAACAGCAACCCGTGGGCGATGTACACTATCCAAGAAGGACAGTACCACCATCAGACCACCCTCAACAGCATGTTGGCAAAACATCAGATACTGTATTTCAACTCTCTCAGACACACAGTGAAGGTGGCAGTAGTCGGAGTAGGCCTGACAAGAGGCAAGCTCCTTCTACTCAATCAAGAGTTCCACAGGATGATCCTGAAATTCCAGAGAAGCAACCAAAGTATGATGTCTAGATGCTATTGTATCAAGCTATGACACTCCTGGCGCTCAAACATTATTACCCTGGTCCTCAAACATTATTACCCTGGTCCTCAAACATTATTACCCTGGTCCTCAAACATTATTACCCTGGTCCTCAAACATTATTACCCTGGTCCTCAAGCATTATTAACCTGGTCCTCAAGCATTATTACCCTGGTCGATCCTAGGCGACGGCCAAATATGTAGCACTTTGGCATATCGGGTACCCATGAGTGGCAAATGTTGATTAATGGCTCTTCCAGGACGTTAGACAGTTTATATAGTGCATGTAATATTGTAGTTTTAGGTGATTTGCATGCAATGTATGGAATACCACTCAACTTCACAAAGGGAGTTATTAGTTTAAGTATGTAATATTTCAAATCATCTTATCAAAATGTTACTGTATTTTTCAATGTCATTGCACATGTTCAATAAAAATATAATTAAGTAGAATCGAAATTAACTTGTGAATTGTCACCAGAAATGACCCAGATGTTAAGAGCCATATTGCTCTAGTTATCTTGTAAATGAACTCGATAGAACTCAATATGATAGTTGAGAACTAGCTTTGTCTGGTAAAGGTGTATGAATATAGACCTGAATATCAGTGTAACATTTTGTTGGACATGTATAATTATTTGTAAATTTAGAATTACATCCAGTTCTGTTTTTTTAAATCCATTTGAGGAAATATTTTTCCAGGATTTTCTTCACATCATTCCCGTGTTTTTGTAAATATGCTGCTATAATATTAAGATACTTGTTTATTTTTTCAATGTTACATGCCTGAGTTATCAGTGAAATATTTCATTTGACATAGATTATTGTGTATACATGTTATATCTACATTCACCAGTACTATATAATATATCCAGTTGTTTGAGGAATATTTTCCATTATTTTCTTGGCATCATTCCAGTGTATATGTAAATATACTGCTAACATTTAAAGAAATGTCTCTTTTTTCAATGGAACATGCCCGAGTTATCAGTGAAATATTTCATTTGACATAGATTATTGTGAATACATGTTATATCTACATTCACCAATCCTATATGATAAACAAATTTGAGGAAAATGTTCCTGGATTGTCTTTACAGCATTCCAGTGTACATGTAAATATGTTACTATAATTGTATGATGTATGTTTTTTCTAATTTTATTCATTACTGGATTTCAATAATGTTGATGATACTTATTCCAGGCTTTTCTTCGCATCATTATGATTATGATTATGCAATGGTATGATACATGTATATCTTGAACTTGCATGTTTGCCATATATATATATATATACCTGCCTTAATTGTAAATATGTTTTATATTTTAGTAAGTTTGCATTCCTGATTGGCTTATAAGATACAAACATAGATATAACTCTTATGAGCATTCCGTTACCTTGCCTTTTCATCACCATTGTCTTCTGATTAAGTGATGTCATTTTTGTTATAATCCACTCTGATTTTCATAATAGACAATGCGAATCAATCAGATCTGTGAGTTAATTCAGAATTATGTCATGCAAAAGGATGTCCTAAACAGGTCTTCCTATGTATATTGGATGATACATATAAATATATATATATATATATATATATTGATAATGGTAATCTATGCAAATGATTTACTTAATTGATAGATATGGGTCAGCAATATAAATGTACATCTAGTGCATCAATATTGTATACATCATAATAGGCCATTTTTGTAATGCAACCAAATTGATACTTAATAAGGGGGGCCAGTCTGGTAAAAAAATATTAAAAATCTCAATTTTTGTTTTTAGTGATACTTTGATATTATACGCTCTTCAACATTCAATTGTTGTTTTCATGATATTTTGTCGTATGTGATTGTATTTTAGTGCAAAGAAAATATCAGGTAAACCAATAACCAGACCGGAAGTGAATAATTAGTTTGGTCCAAAATTACCACAAAAAACAGTAAAAAAAAATAAACTGACAGGGTACTAATGTGTTTGCTGCCATCTATTGGCCTAGTAGGATCAAGGCATTAATGCTAAGATAGCTCATGGACGCACTCTAGTGCAACTGAACTTGCGATCGCAGGTCAATTTATCCCATTTTGGATCAAATTTATTTTTGGAAACTGTTTGAAGTAACTTTATAATATGCTAATTATCTCTGAATTACAAATTTGGACAAAAAATACTATAACTTGAAAAATATTCATCAGAATTATTTCAAAATTGGCAGTTACATTTGTTTTCATACAACAAACAATACTATGATGGTTTTTCCACATACATATCTCACAAGCAAAATTATTTCCAAAAATCATTTAATTTCAGTTTTTTCTTTAAAATATTATAATTGTATGCCGTAAATGATGAAAATTTTACAAAAGGTGTCGTAGGATTGTTGTGCATACCATGTTCTATCGAAATCACATAAGTACCTTGATATTGTAATTACAATTACAGTAGTAGTACAAAGAACAAGCGCTACAATATTTTTTGAATATTCATGTCCTTGAGAAATTTGAATCTAATTTGCATATTTAATGAGATAAATAAATTTCTCAAAAAGATTTAGGTTTAGATTTAGATTCTCCATTGTCCCAGCTTTCTAGAAATATATGGTTTATATGAGTTTACTTATCAAGTAATGATTTATCAAAATATAAGTAATATCTTTATCAACTTGTATTTTACCCTCAAATGCATTTAAAGGAATTATTTCAAAATAATTGCATTTCATTAATCAGAATGGAAATTGCATACCGGTCATATTATTACGTGTTGTTTTGTTGGGCACGGTCATAATGTAATTCATTTTCTTACCTTAAAGGTACTATGTCCCTTTTGCAGCCAACCTCAAATTCTGTAGAACTTTGAAGGAATTATGAATATGTCATGTATGTCCTATCTGTGAAATTTAAACGTTAGCAGTGTCCTCATATTCAAATTATGCAAGGAAACCTGTTTACTTGCTAGACTTCACTGTCAGACACTATTGAGTGACTGGCTGGCTTTTTTTCTTCTTTGGTAATAACATACATGAAAAGAGTTGTAAAGGGTACATGAGCATTTGTCTACATCAATAACCCACTTCTTGTGATGGCCAAGATTAAAGTGATTGAATCTTTGCGCAGCATAAAATGTATGACCATTCGGTACAATTGTCTGAAAATCAAGACTATTACTTTTGGGCTCTATAGCCCTAAAGTCGATTTGACAACTAATAGTCATTATTTTCCCACTTGAAGACATTTTCAAGCCCCACCTTTTTTAGGGAAGTTCTAAATAAGTATTATCTTTCAAATGCAGTTGGAATTTAACTTTTTCATTTTTTGGCCTGCAAATGGGACATAGTACCTTTAAAGTAACAACTAATGTATGCAATTTGAATTCTGTCTATTGAGATATATATTCATAACAGGTGAATGAAATAATTTGTATTGACACGCTTAAATTTGGTTACATGACAGAAATGGCCTATTGATGTGTTTGTCATAAGCAGTCATGATTCTAAATTAAATAAACAAGGACGATTTAATATACCTTCTGAATCTCTGATCTATTTGTCTGATGTGAAATCTAGGAGAGACATGGGAAGACGAGGAGAGAGAGAGAGAGAGAGAAAGAAGTGGGCTAGATGAGATAAACAGACACACATAATTAAGTTTCAACGTACGGAATCGAGTGAGCAAGAAAAACAAAAATACAAAGGACCAGAAATGGGAGATGCCATAAAAGGGGGGGGGGGGGGGGGTTAAAGAAATTGGCAAAGGAGAGAGCATAGGAAATGGTGATAGCTAGATGATTTTGGAGGGACCAGAGAAAGGCAGATCGAATATAGAGATATGAAGATGAAATCAAAAGGTTCATTAAAAAAATAGCAAAAGATAGAGCATATGGGAAATGGTGATGTAGCTATAAGATGACTTTTATGGAGGCGGAGACTAAATGAGAATATTAAGAAAAAAGCTAGAGAAAGAGAGAGAGGAAAGGCAGATTCAATATAGCTAAGATATGAAGATGAGAGTATCACCCTGAAATTAGTTTACACCTTAAGATTTTATTTCTTCGAAAATCAGCTCGTAGACATGATATGCTGAATTGCACCGACAATGTTGTTCCTTGAATTGTGAACAGTTGAAATTGTATTTAAAACGGCAGTGCCAGCGTAGGGCTGGCCTACACATCATAACACACGTAAGTTTAAACGTTTTTTCTGGTATTTGAATCTATTTGGACATTAAAAGAAAGAGTTTTCTTTATAGTGTGTAATTTGCTTTCTATTATTAAAGTAACATACAGTACGGTTAGCCGATATGATCATATTATGATTGGTTTCCTTTGCTAGTTCCGCCAGCATTGTCCCACTAACTCGATTTTGTGTGTTGTTGCGTGTGAGTTTTCGTTTGATTCATAATAGTCGTCACTTGACTTGTTGTCGGTATCATTTGTGCAAAGAAATTTTCTAAGAAAGCTTCATGAATTGCCGTAGTATCAACTTTATTCTTCTTCTTCTTGGTCTACTCTCATGTATTTTTGTCATGACTCAGTCTCACTCAGTCTAGACTTTATACTTTTAGTTTTAGGGTCTAACTTAGATCTAACGTTAATTCTTATTTTTATTTCTTTGAATCTTTGCCTTTTTTTAAATCCATGACCATGTTCATGATTTTTTTTTTTTTCCTTCTCTCTTCTCTTCTTTTTCACATTTTCTTCAGCACTTCAAGGCCTTTGTTCTTTTTGTACTTCTTATTTTATAGCCATGTTTTTGTTATTGTCATCTTTGCTTTACTTTAATTTAATCAAGTAATGTTGCAACTTGCATTAGACCCTATCCTTTCTTCAAATTTATTCAATCTTGTTTATTGTGATGTAATGTAAAAAATACTTTTCTGTTGAATCTGTTCACAGAAGCTCTTTTAGGATTTGTGCATTAAATGTGCAGTTTTATCCGAGAGGAGATGAATAAGAACTATTTTACTGTTCTTCCTTTTATTAACAAAGCTCTTTTTCAGTTTACCAGAGCTATTTTAGAGCTTTCCTGTGCTCAATGGCTCACCGCTTCTGGGCTCCTGCTGTGTATTTGTATTTTTTTCAGTTGCTTTTTTAACATTATAAATATAGACTCTAAGATTGACTTCATGACAGTTTTTTTTTTCTTCACTTTTGCTTTTTAATGTTCCTAATGTGGCAGTTTTCACATGTATGCCGCAGCAATACTTTGCCAATTTAAATTTGATCTATTTTCAGCAAATGAAAAATATGTGATAAAATTTATAAAGTTCATAGTCTAAAGTCATTTTTTTGTTTTCATTGTTTACAGAGTAGGGGGAAAAGATGACTCATTTGAGTAGGAAAACAGCAGACATGGAGTCTAAGAGAGATGGCGCTGACTTAAGCTTTGAACCGTGTATCCTTGGCAAGGCAAAAGTGTGGCTCCCTGTCGATCTCATAGAAGATGTGAGTAGAAATATATTCAGCTACTTAAAGGCCTACATCAAGCTAAGTATTTTTGTCATTAGAATTTGATTGATATTGAGTTTTATTTGTCATCTCTTTGGTGATGTCAAATTGTCAAAATATTACTATAACCAGGTTTTGTTTTGTTCTACATAGTCAACCTTTTCCGGTAACTTATAGACAGACTTATAACTGGAATGGTGTCTGGGCTTCCAAAAGACCCCTTTTTTTGGAATCATATGTAAGAATAATTTAACAGAGCCCCCTTTGTTAAAAGACGCCTTACTTTTTCATTATGGACCATTATGAACCCTTGGCTAAAAGCCTGCTTTCTGAAAATTTATTTTTAAAGGGGAATCCAACCTTGATAGCCAAGTAATCTGAAAGAAAGCAGAACAATTATGTGAAGTAGACTGGTGAGAGTTTTGAATAAAATCGTACAAAAAAATAAAAAAATATGAATTGTAAAATATTTAAATCACTATAGAGTCTATAGGTATGGGCTCTTCAAATTGGATGAATCGGTAATGTTTCTGTGATGTAGTGGTAGAAAACTTTGTTTCAACACACCAAATGGCTAAAATTTTAATCTGTCATAAATGTAGTCGGGAAAGTCTTTTCTCTTTAGAGGATCTAGATAATAATGCTATTCAAGGGAGAAGGCACTAAGGAGAAGAGCAGAAATAATTGATTTTTATGTACACAACAATTGGGAGTTATCTGCGACTAAGTTACAATCAAATGACCAAACTGCCAAATTAATATTTGCATAGACTTAGTGATTTCATATTTCAAATATTCATATTTTCTTATTATTACCGTTAGTCCGATTTATCAATTAAAAAAATTGCCATTCTGTTTATATCTGTCTTTCTGCTTTCATATAAACGAACGTATTAAAGTGTTGGATTGCTCTTAAGTTACCTCTTTCTTTTGTAACACAATGGCATTGCCAATACTCAACATTATCTTTATTCTTTAACCAAATTATTGCTTTTTAAACTTTCTCTTACAGCCTTGTGTATTCAAGTCTGTAATGAGTCAAGAGACCTGGGATTCTTCACTGACTGGAGAAGAGAGGGACAGACTCATGAAATTAATGCCACAGTTCCCTGAAGATGATGAGAAGGAAAAACAAGAAACATTAAGGTTTGTTTAGTGTAAATATTGATAATCGCGATAAGATCTTATATAAAATTTCTCTTACAGATACAAAGGTGTGATTGACGATAGAAATGCCTGTATAAAGCGCCCTATAAGTGTAATTATTATTATTATTATTGGTCTACAGCTCGTCAAGTGATATCGACTGCGAGGATCGTAACTGGCATATTTCACATCCGGTCATTGTTTCAATGTTATATTGACCATCTGGTCTATTGAATGTGTTCTTGCGTCATACTGTATCCATGCACCCCTGCGCTCACTAGCGCGTGCTCATTGTTTGCAATGTCCTAGCTGCATGCATTTGATGCGAAAGGCTGGAAGGCTCAAGAAAAAAAAGAAGAGAAACCATGAGATTACAATCGCCCTTAATTTCATATAACAGAGTGTAATCAAGGTTATCTAATTTAACAGATATTGACTGGTAGGATGTGTAATCTAGTATTTTGGGGACAGCAAGGGAGAAATAATATCCCTCCTGATCATTTTTTACCTCAGCGTTTGCGCTTCATTCAAATATAACCTATTTGGGAAAATGTCCTGTTAAAAATTTCAGGCATGTAGAGGTGAAAATTAAAAGTTATAACTAGTGAATAATTCCATGATTGCAATAAAGGAAGAAACATATTTATTAATTGAGTGGAAATATGCTACTCACATGCAAGGAATACATGAATACTGATTTGATTTCTATTTTGTCATTACAATTGCTCAGTGTATGACAGGGACCTATTCCATTGCCTTAGGAACAAAGCTTTGTAAGCTCATGCTTGCTTGGTATATCATCTACATTTCAGATGTCTCTTTGAGCGAGAGAACTTCAGGTTCGGCAACCCGCTGACTACCTTCGAGGAGAGGTTGAGGGCGGGCTTCATGAATCCAGAGATCGTGGAGGTCGAGCAAGGGTTACGCCGAGCTACATACAAGGATTATAAGTTCAGTGAGCAGAGAAGACTCCACAGGTTACTCAAAGAAGTTCTGATATCTAGACAGGTTAGTTGTCTTCTCTACTTGAACATTTCTCTCTGAAATGTACTTCACCTCATGTTTCCTTTAAGTGTCGCGATCCAGTGGATATGTCACTCGAGTGTGGATCACATGGTTCGGGGTTCAAGTACTGCCATGGCACCAATGTCCTTAGGCAAGACATTAATCTACATTTGCCAGGTGTAGTGTAAATGGGAACCTGGTAGAAATTTATTCCTTGAATGCTTTTATCATCTTACGGCAGCTGGGCTAAAGCCAGTGTAATAATTCTACTTTGTAGGCACCTTGAGCATCCTCTGGGATGGATAGGTGCGCAATACAAATGTAGCTATTATTATTATTTATATGTGGGTGTCTCTATATTTCTTCCATTTTCTGTAGGAGTTATTAGAAGCAGCTATTTTCACTTCTCCCTCTGCTGCTGTGCCAGTGAAAAGAAGACTGTATCGGAATGATAAAGCTGTAGATGCTGTGGTGGACAAGAAATACAGAAAGTAAGTTGGATGGAATCAATGAAAATAAAAAATATATAGTAGCAATGAGTGATTTAGCTCTGGAATGCTCTGGAAAAGATCTGGTTACTGAAAAACACAATGTACAGTCAAACCTGCTTTAGTGACCACCTGTACAGAAAGACCACCTGTCTATAGAGACCACATTTTTTTTGTTCCCTTGAAACAGTTTCTCATTGAATCATGTACTAACGGAACCTGTACATAAAGACCATTTTCTTGTCTCCCTTGAGTGGTCTTTATTGACAGATTTCACTGTATTATGAGGAAATTTCACTTTTTCAATAGCAAAGCATTGAAATAGATTGCATTAACAATTATTTCTTTTTTATATAGATTGAATCAAATGTTAACACTCTAATTAAAGATAAAGGTGAGTTCTGGTAAAAAAAAAAAAAATGAATTCTCACAGAATCAAACAAAACTTACACTGAATGTTCAAGATTACAAATAAATGTTATCTTTTTGTGTACAGTGCTTGTTATTTTACCAATACTGGGCCAAATTTATTATGATTTTGATGACTCCAGAACTTTGCAGTACACACCAATACTTACATGCTACATGATCAACTTTTTCTGATCCATTCCACACCTTTTCTTTCACAATGCAATCAGATGACCAGAAATCACCTTTATCTTTAACTCCTATTTTGAAGCTACCCATCATCTTCTCCACTACAATGACATAACTGCCAGTATTTCCTATTTTTGGAGGAAGGATATCCTGTTTTCCCCTTTAATAAACTAATGGTATAATGAAATTATCAGTTTATATGTTTGTGAGTGTAAATGGTACAATGTTTGAGTGTACATATTTTGATGTCCACTAGACAGTAAAATGGTCAGACACTTAAAAGGTATTGTAGGGTTCTCTTTAAAAGCAATTTGATGTTTTTTTTCTTTTCTGTTTTGTAGGATGCTAGCATCAGCAAGGGAAGGTGACACAGTAAGTTCTTGGTTGTTATTGTTATTGTTTATTATTATATTATTATTATTATCATTGTTGTTGTAGTTGATGTTGTTATTATTTTATTATTATTATAATTATTATTTATTTGGCAATCACTCAATCATAAGTACATAGTAATACAGCACAATTGAAATATAATCCATGAATACATGTAATAGGAATTAAAAGTGCATTTTCTCCCTCATTTCCCCAGGATACTGGGGCAGAAAAACATGTATACATTTTCTAAGACTGAAAGGCCTTCCTACCTTTTTTGAGGAAATGTGGTAAAAAAATGTTTGATTCCTGATTCAGAAATAAATCAAAAATGTTATTAGCTTTTTGAAGAAATAGTATGAAATGTAGAATAATGAGGTACCTAGCCATCTGTCAGTAATTAGTCATAGTAATTATTATTAAGTTAATAAGATATATTTTTCTGGTTTACATCCAGACTCCAGACTCATCGGATGAAGGAGAGAGCAAACCAGGTTAGTATGACCCTCTCTGTATGAACATCATTACAAATAGTCTCTTTGAACAAGGGGGAATTAAAGAATCAGTGATATCAAAATAAGTGTAGAATCTTAAGTGTTACACTTGGCGGCGTTCATATAAATACTACGAAGCTGATGATTGTACATGTACTATTGTTTTGGTGTAAGTTGGCTACCCGGTAATCCATGCCAACATTAAAGGGATTGGGTAACTTTGTCTCAGATTCTGAAACAAAATCCTGGATTTAGCTCACGCTCACAATGATAATTATAAACCTTTAGGTCAGTAAGAACCCCATGACTTTTACAAGCCGATCGCCTGTCTGATTATCAAGATATTTATGATTGGAAATCGAAATTTAAAAATTTGTTTTCCTAACGTTTTTTTTAACACTACAGTCTACTGGGGAAAATGAGTACGGTAAAACCGGTCACTCAAAGATTTTTACTTTTTTGAGGCACTAAGTGATCATTTTGAAGCGCAATTTTTTTTAGGGCTTCAATATTACACCATATCACAGACACTGATAACACGTAGGGCCATGCATCTCAGATTTAACATTGGTAAACGATACCTTTAACCAGAAGGTTCTTGGTTCAAATCTGCTCTCCCTGCTCACACAGAAATGAATGGATTCCATCGGAGTCCTGGAGGTCGCCTCTCAGACCTAGACCTGCGACTGGATCCAAAATGGACCGATTTCTGGCCCCAGGAGCTGGACCAGGAAGAGGAAGTCAGAACACATTCGACCTTTGACCCGAAGCCAGTGCAGGCTGATGGGAATGGTACACCAGGTGAGTCCATGGATGTTTGTTTGATAGGATGGATAGGTGGTCTATAGATTTTGGCCATCTTGTTTGTGACTAGTGAAAGGTCTTAGAACACCATAACAGCTTTATTTTATTTGATGTTACCTTTAATAACTAGGTTTCTGATGTAGTTTAACATAGTGTTGGTATCAGCATGAAGCATGCTTAGGAATGGTCTTTATAAAGAGCGAGAAAGGTGTACATGTATGGGTTAGTTTGGATGAGAGGCGACAAAACAATTGGTTGGTATATACATGTATATATGCAGTTCTCTTTATACATTTGAAAACATGATTATTGTTACGACCTTCGGACTTGATGCCCTTGAATGGCCCTTCTCATCATCTCAGAATTATACAAAGTGAATGATAGCTTAAATGGAAAATTAACTAAATAATGTCAATTGGACAAAATGAAAATTATACAAATTTTAATGAGACTACAAGGAGAGTTAAATGAAATAGGTGTACACACAAACAATCACTGAAGCAAAGAAACGAACGGTGGTATGAACTGACGTTAGACAAAATGGTATGTATTCGTTGTTATATAGCCTTTTACATGTATTATCTTAATATTGCTGTCATGAAAACAGAACTTGCCTTTGTCCTTGCCTTTGACCTTGTGCTGTAGGAAAGATAGCTTCCAAGGGTCACATGCATAGATCAAGGGTCATTTGAGATTACCGGTATATATTAAAGTTTACATGTAAGACTCTTGTTACAAGTATCTTGGCAACTGTTAATTTTATTGTGACTAAACTCCGGTCGTAAATTCACTTAAAGGACCTTCACGTTATGGTGCTGTTGTGGGGAGGAGGGGGGGGGGTCACATACTAAGGTCAAAGGTCATTTGTTAAAGTTTACATGCAAGACTTTCTTATCACAAATAAAGTGTATTATTATTCTAACATTGTTGTCATTGCTATTGAATTTGTCTTTGTCCTTGCCTTTGACCTTTGACCTTTGACCTTGTGCTGTAGGAAAGACATCTTCACCGATGAAGCCGCCCTCACCAGTCAGGCTAAGCCAACAACAGTACATCAAACTCATAGAGAACTACCAGGACCGCGTAGAAGACGAACATTTGAGGGTAAGCTGACTGCAGAGAAAAGTTGTTTCTCTCTGATGTGTTGAGAAGAGAAGATAATCTAAATTTGTTTGTAAATTGAACATTTTCAGCCTGCGAGCTGCTTGTTTGATGTGGTTTTGCAATAAACCAAACCAATTCAATTTAATAAACCTGTGAAAAAGAGCATGGGATCCGGAAGGGAATGGTATAAGAGGGAAAGGAAGACCAAAGATTCCATGGAAAGATGGTGAAGAAAGAAAGCAGTATGGTTAGTCTAAACATGCTAGTGGGTAAGAAAATGATAAATGACACATCAAACTTATAGAGAACTATCAAGACCGCATAGAAGACGAACATTTGAGGGTAAGCTGACTGCAGAGAAAAGTTGATTCTCTTTGATGTGTTGAGAAGGAAAGATAATGAACTTGTGAAGAAGAGCATCGAATCTGAAAGGGAATGGTATAAGAGGGAGAGGAAGTCCAAAGATTTCATGGAAAGATGGTGAAGAAAGAAAACAGTAAAGTTGGTCTAAACATGCTAGTGGATAAACAAAGCATATACAAATTTAATAAAGAAAATGATAAATGATACATCAAACTCAATAGAGAACTATCAAGACCACATAGAAGACGAACATCTGAGGGTAAGCTGACTGTAGAGAAGGGTGGATTGTCTTTGATGTGTTGAGAAGGAAAGATAATCAGGGATGCCAGTTTTCAGGCAAAAGCCTGAATTCAGGTACTGGCAAGTTATTTTCAGGCCATAGCTTAGGTTTTTTTTGTGTACAAAATAGCTCATTCTAGGGGATTTTCAGGTCCTCTGATCAATTCTAACTGGCATCCCTGGATAATAAACCTGTGAAAAAGAGCATCAGATCTAATAGGGAATGGTATAAGAGGGAGAGGAAATCCAAAGATTTCATGGAAAGATGGTGAAGAAAGAAAGCAGTAAGGTTGGTCTCAATATATGCTAGTGGGTAAACAAAGCATATACAAATTGAATACAGAAAATTATTAGTTTGCTATTCTAATAATGATAACAGTGGGTCGTACACATACTTAATAATAATAATAATACATAAGATTTGTATGGCGCCAAATCCACTTGACAATCAAATGCCTGTTACACATAATAAACATGATTTTTTTCTCACTTTGTTGCCAATTTGGTGTCCTCCTTATGATAGTGATTGTATTGTTTCAGAAACACCCTGAGCTGAATACGAAGCACATCACGGTGACAGGGATCATTTCTAGAGCCTTCCCTACGCCTCCACCTCCTCAGCTACCCATCCCAGGTGAGTTTATCTATTCTGTTGCAGAAGTTTAACATACCTGCCAACCCTCAGAGAAATCCGGAATATTCTGATTTTCTTGATTTCTAGGACCTAAGAATTCAGAATTTTCTGATTTTTCAAAAAAAAAAAAATTGTTTTGTTTTTTGGTGTGTGCTTAAGTCAAATTAAGCTTGTTTTATCATGTGCCGCGATTTGAGAGTTCACGTATTGCGTGCGTTGAATGGCTGCTGCCTGCATGATCGAGCATCGAATTTGTATTCCTTTTTTTTGTACAGATTTACCGTGTATTGCCAGTTACAATGCCGCTGCACGTGCGAACGCCTGTTAAGGGTACAGATTTCTTATTTTCGAAGGCATACCGTGCTAGAAATTCCTAATTTTTATTTTCAAATGTTGGCAGGTATGGGTTAATACAGTCGAACCTTTCTTGGCGGCCATCTCTCTATAAAGACCACATGTATATAGCGGTCATGCATTTTGCCTCCCTAGAGAAAGAAATGTGTGTTTTAGATCTTGTCTAGGAAGGCCACCTGTCTACAGTGGCCACGTTTTCTGTTTCTCTTGGCTGGCCTTAATAAACAGGTTTGACCGTACATGTATACAGCCTTGAGACAATTTGCACTTTGCATAAGGTACCTTAAAATCGAAATGCAGTGGCACGAAAAGACACATCAAAAATGTAAAAGGTGTGATAGCGATACTGCCGATTTAAAAAGTTTTTATTTGTTCCAATTTTTTTCATCAGCATAACACATCTTGATGTTGAAGTTAAACCCCAATGATGATAATTATATTTCTGAACCACATAAAAGGTAGTCATCGAAAAGACTCCTGTAAAAATTGTGCATGCTATTCATATTTACAATTTTCTTATGATGTATAATGTCCATTGCTGTGAAGTGATATAATGAATGCATATATATCTACTTTTGTTCCAATGTATTTCATTATCCTATTAACACATCTTGAAATTTAAGATTAACCACAATGTTGATAATTATTTTCTGAACCATATAATAGGTACTCATTGAAATGACACCTGTGAAATTGTGCGAGCTTTTCACATTGACGATTTTCTTCTGGCAGGAAATTGTGCATCCTTTTCAAAAATTCAAATTAACAATTTTCTCCAGGAGGAATGCTTTTAAAAACAGAAGAGATGGAAGTCAAGACAGGGAAGAAGAGAAAGGACCGGGAGAAAGACCGGAAGAAGAGGAAGAAGAAGAAAATGGCGGTGATGACACCAATGACCCCGCCCAAAGCTGTCACGCCCATCTCCATCGGTTCCTTGGAGGGGAATTCCCCCGTGGACATCCTAAGTACTCCGGAGTCTAGACCATCTACTAGGGATGATTTCTCTACCTCGCCAGCCACCTGTTCGCCCGCTTCAGCTGGCTCATCGTAAGTACTACCATCTTACCCCAATGATGTACATCTTTCATTTATATGCCTTTATGCAGTTCCATAGCAATGTTGATAATGATTATTGCTTTGCTGTATTCCTCCTTCCTTTTAAATTCCAGTCCTTTCGCAATTTTCTGTTCCACTTTTTCTCTCTGTCTCTCTCTCTCTCTTTCTCTCTCTGTCTCTTTCTCTCTCTCTCTCCCTCTCTCTGTCTCTGTCTCTACCTCTCTCTCTCCTCTCTCTCCCTCTCTGTCTCCATCTCTGTCTCTCTCTCTTTCCCTCTCTTTTTCAATATATGCCTGTATTACTTCAATCTTCCATGCGTACCCAACACCAGCTCCTTGGTCCACATGCCCCTATGCCTTCTTCCGAATGAGCATGAGTGTAGTACGACTTAGACCTTAATTTTTTTTCATTTTAATTTGCTGTATTTCAAATTGATGAGCAAAGATCTTGGACTTTGTAGTTTAGTAGAAGGGGACTCTATATAACTTACTGAATTTGTAATATGTTTGAGGATGTTTGTCCTATGATAGAGTTTAATCCTACAATGGAATGTGATAGACGAAAAGGGGAAAGTCCCTAGTATGTTTTGTATTATTATTATTATGATGACAGGGGAAATCCCCCATTATGTTCTGTTGTTGCAACTTGCAAGTTAATATTTCGTTCTCCATCTGTAAGAGTAATATTTGAAGCCCCATCATATGCATTTATCCATGTTTGTCTATCTGTTTCTGGCTATTTGGGGAAGTCCCTCTTTTGCCAGCGATCCTTTATTTTGTGTATTATAAGCTGACAGGGAAAGCCCCTTTTTTATGTTTGTTTTCGTTGGTAGGGTAACCGCATCCAGCACAAATGATTTCCTTACTTCACCATCTCCTGCTTCCTCTCCCGCTTCCCCATCGTCACCGTAAGACTGGTTACCTGTTCTCATAATCGTATTAACCATTCTTGAGCTGTTCCTCAGTCCAACAAATTGTGTTATTAACCATTCTTTTACCTAAACAGTCCAATTATGTTATTAACTAATCTTTTTCTATTCCAAATTTCTTCAAATTGTGTCAAACTTATTAGTCATTCGTATTAATCCTTCTTGTTTTCTCTCTCAATCCATCAAACTGTGTTATTATAAATACTAACTGTTCTATTCCTTATTCTAACAAATCATGTTATTAACCTTTCTTTTACCTAAACAGTCCAATTATGTTATTAACTATTCCATTTCTATTCCAAATTCCAGCAAGTTGTTAATAATTCTTATTAATCATTCTAGTTGTTTGCTTCACTCCATCAAATTGTGTCTTTATAAATACTACCTGTTCTATTCCTTATTCTTACAAATTGTGTTATTAACCATTCTTTTACTTAAATAGTCAGATTATATTATTAACTAATCCTTTTCAATTCCGATTTTCAACAAATTTTGTCGAACTTATTAGTCATTCGTATTACTATTAATCATTCTTGTTGTATGTCTCATTCCATCCAACTGTTATAAATACTACCTGTTCTATTCCTTATTCTAACAAATTGCGTTATTAGCCTTTAGTAATATATTCCATAGTACAACACCATCACAATTTGGTTTAATTCTCGCTGTTGCCACTACGGTATTTGGCCAAAGAGGACAGCAATGGCCATCGGTATATGTCACAGATGCATCTCCAAGTCCCATACATATAAAGTGGGTTGAGAACGCGAAATGATAGTTTTGGAGCCAATAAAATAACAGCCACAGATTATGATAGTACCTACACAGATCTGGGAGTTCATGAAACCTGAAATATATTTTTGTAAAATCAGGAATTTGTTGACACTGCTGTACAATCTCTATGGAAGCTGGATGAAAGCTTGTCTTGTCGCCTTCCCCAGCATGTGCTAACCTGTGCAGAGTTTGAGGGAAGTTGCCCTCTACTGTCCAATATCGTATTGGCGGAAGGGTGAATAGCAGAATACCCCACTACACATCAGTACAATGGATTCGGGTTTGGTTTGTGGTTAGGGTTAGGGTTAAGGTTAGGTTTAGGGTTAAGGTTATTCATTTGTTGGGGGTATAGTACTGCAGTTATTCTTAACTTATTACTAATTCCAACTAAATACATCATTCAATTTCCTATTCCTTGTTTCAACAAACCATGTTATTAACCACTGTATAGGTCTGTTCATATATGGCATGGAAAACCGTAGCAAAAAAAGCTTATGTCATTTAAAAAAAAGGTTTAAATGAATGGCTTGTAACAATGGACTTGCGCGTATTCATTGAGCTTAAAAGCAAAATGCTGCGGTTTTGATGCATCATATCTAAAAGAGCCTTTACTGTATTCTTTAGTCCAACAGACTCTCTTATTGACTGTTTTAATACTCTTGCATTCCTTATTCCAACTTAATGCGTCACTGTATCAGCCTGTTCAGCTATGACGCTGTAAACTGCTGCACAAAAGCAGATGTGATTTGTTAATGTGTAAATGAACGGCTACAAGCTCTGTGTTTTAAGATACAGAAATGTAAAGCGTATTACACTTAATACGTCATCTTTAAAAAAACAAAAACTGCTACGGCTTTGTCGCGTCATATCTGAACAAGGCTTTAATGTGTTCTTTAGTCCAACAGACTCTTTTTATTGACTGTCTTAACCCATTGACTGCTGACTTCTCTCATTGTGATAGGCTTAACACAGGGACCAATGGGTTCCCATAGTGAAGGGGTTAATGAACATACCTGGACGGAACACTCTAACAATAATCAATCGCTTCAGAATAATACCATTTGAACCATTACAGTCCATGTTCTGTGGGAAAAGAAATTGGATTTCAAAAGTTTATTGACCTCAAAATAGTCTACAGATTCAGCTCCTAGCATTAAGTACTCCATAATTAATAGTTAACAACTACTCCTCATGTATTGTATTGTTCTGTGATGTTTGTTGTACATAATAACTAATTCCTTGTCTGTTTCCCTATTTCATTGAACGTTGTAATCAATGACATGTACCATATTTATATGATTATAGCCTCTTTACTGAGATGTGGAAAACTAATTTGCGTTTAGTAGAAACGCAAACGAGACTGCGGTTTAAATTGCTTTTGTTAAAAATGGCAAAATACAGTAGAAGTTAGACTGGTGACACAGTGTCTGTTTGACCAGTAGTCAGATCGAGAGCCCTGTTTAAGCTGAAGTTTACAGTAGAACTCAGGCCTAGTGGTCCACACATTTAGCCCTTTTGGTATTATCTACTCCACAATTAATAGCTAACAACTACTCATGTATTTTGCTTCTTCCATGATGTTTGTTGTACATGATAACCAATTCCTAGTTTGTTCCCCATTTCATTGAATGTTGTAATCAATAACGTTCTGTTGTACTATATTTCTATGTTTCTATGTAGCCTCTTCACTGAGATATGGAAACTAACAAGGCAGGTTCAAATGTTGGACATTCCCAAAGATGGTTTAACACTAGACCAGGGCTCGACACTAACAGGCACACCTGGACATATGAGTCTCCAAAGTCTAAGTCCGGACTCCAATTTTTTTAAATTTCTATATAGGGCTCATGCATAGAGACTGTAAAGAGTTCAATCCAGACATATGAGCCCCCAAAATCTAAGTCTGGAACCTCCAAAAAAAAAATTACATTTCCATATAGAGCCCAAGCGTGGAGACTGTACAAATTTCAAACAACCTTTAAAATAAGTTAGTGTGGAGCCCTTCCTAAAAGACAGTCTGAACTAACAATTTACTGTGGGTAGCCAAAGTAATAGAAAATGAAAGCCAAGCAGAAGATTTGCGCTTTGGTTTGTTGCTTGTTTTTTTTTAAATGACATTACATAAAGATATACATACTTCTTTTACCTGTATTTTTTTTTTTTTTTTTTTTTGTGAAAGAATTGTTGACTTCTTTGGCCACCCCAGAGTAAACCGATAGTTTATGCCATGCTGTAGGACTTTAAACCATCTTTGATTATTTAGATTAATGCACTTCTGTGTTGACTGTTTGAATAGAAGCATCTGCTAAAAATGTTTGCATAATTGAAGATTCTTCATTTTTTTTAAATTATTCTCCTTTTTCCTTTTAGTTTTTTCTTTCTTGACATAATTTGTTGTTCCTTCAAATTTATATTATGGTAGAATAGTTAAATCTAAGCACAACCATTTTTAAATCTCTGTCTTTATGCACATATGTAGGCACTCCATTGTTATGTCAAATGTTCTTTGCACAAGTTTTAACTTTTAACACCCTTTCACCAGCATTTATCTGTGTTTCATTTTCTGTATTCATGTACATTTGTTTTCTTGTTCTCGTGACTCAGGAGTTTTGTGAAGTCATTGTTATTTTCAAACTCACAGGTCACACATTCTTATGGCACTATTTTACATATAGTTTATTTCCCAATTCAAGTGTTTATTGGGGGGGGGGGGGGGGGGTCATTAATGCATATCATTATTTCGTATTAATCTGTCTTTATGCACATAATTATGTAGGCACTTAATTTTCTGTTAAATGTTCTTTGCACAATTTTTATTTCGTTAACACTCTTTTTCGTTATCTGTGTTTTTACTTTCTGTATTCATGTATAGTCATATTCTTGTTCTCGTTACCTCGAGGTTTTACATAGTCATTGTCATATTAAACTTATTGTACTGTAAGCTAGATGCAATTGAGTTGAACCAGAAATTAGAACTAACAGTACAATTAGAATGATCTTCTTCTTTCATACGCTTTGCCAAAAAAATAAAAAATAATAATCTCTTGTAAAATGATTATTTAGACTACTGAAAGGATATCTCACAACAAAAAAACACTTTTAGTTAAAATTTGTTTTCAAATTTAAGTCTTATTTGACTTGCAATCACATTAGCTCAATTAAAATCAATTCATTATTTCTTGTCTACACCAGCTTCACCCTTTACATGGAACCCCTTTTAATATTCGAAAAATGTGGACAAGAAACTAGGTTTATTTTGCCTGCGCCTTTAATAGTATTTGTACAGTTTGTCTAAGCTTAAGTATTTGTTCACTTAACATATTGCCATTGGCAGCATCTTTACACATACATGTTTATTGATGTGGACTCTGCCATGTAAATACACTTAGATGCACTCACTGCACAATCCTCTCATTGCAGTTTAAACATCTACCTCCAGTTTAAACACCTTTACAGCGTCTTTTGGAGGAATCCTACCAAGTACCAAGTACTTCACTTGTAAAAACATGTTCAGGGTTCAGATTTGACCTGGTAAACTGCCACCAAAAAAATACAACACTACAGCCAAAATGTATAAAGTCTGAAGCAATATATCAGATTAGTGGTGATCCAACATTTACCTGGCGACAATACCGGCAGGCCATTTTCGTAGTGCAACCAAATTTCATGCATACGTCTTGGTGAAGTGCCTTGATATGAACCATTTCATTCACCTGTAATGATTAAATGTATTCCAATAGTCAGTATGTAAATTTCATACATTAGTTGTTTGATATGTAGGACTCACATTATGGCTTGTCCTACCTTACAACATGTAATATATGCAATTTGCATACTGACTTTTGGAATACAACGAATGAAATGGTTCATATCAAGGCATTTCACTAAAACGTATGCATGACATTTGGTTACATTACGAAAATGACCTATTGCTATTGGCTATATTTCGTCAAAAGTATAGGGTTAGGGTAAGGGGCTATTAGGACTGCAGTTGGGTTTTACGTTTAGGGTCAGGGTTACATGTTTGAGAAGTGTAATGTCCAGGGTTCAAGTAAGGAAATTTGTTAGTGTAGGAAACTGACAGAGAGCCATAAGACATTTCCGCAGGTGCATGTGTTGTACAGCCCACACAACTGTATTATGATTTGTCCTTATCATTTCTACTCTTAGATCCAGTGACATCAAGCCGCCACTCCGAGTTCATCCATCTTTCTTCAGTCTGATCAGAGACATCTTCAGCGCGGCACCAAGCCATCGACTCACCCTCGCCAAACTGCGTGAGAGCTTGGCTAATTGGCAACGCTCACCCGTCAGTATGCTGAGTACTTGGGCTATCCTCCAGCCGAGCTGGGCCAAGGTAATAATGATAGTGACACAATGTAGTGATATTACACCATCTTTGTATGTAGTAAACCAATTTGAAAGAGCATTATGGAACTAAGAAGAACTAGGAAGAACAAGAGAGATGAAATACAATGGACTAGGAATTGCTACAAAATTGTGTTTAAATACATTCAGTTTAAAAGGTTTTGAGAAAAAAAAACTGGCTACATATTTTTTAAGGTATGGGAATTTTATTGCTATAATAGTATACATCCTTATTTAGCAGACTAGTACAACATTTTAAACCCTCTTCTCCCAACCACACAACAGTTGTTTTCTTATCTACCAAATGATCACAATTATGTTCCTGAAATGCTCTCTGACTTGATGCCAATTTAATCCTTTGATAGGTCGTTGATGGTGCTATGAGATTTCTCAACGGAGAGGTCACCGTCAGTCCAGAGGTCATTCCGAGGGTCAGGTACGACGATGAGAGACAGATGTGGCAGTGGAGAAGTAAGTAACAGTGAAGGTGCTGTGGTATAGTGGTTCATTCGCTGGACTCTCAATCCAGAGGTTGAGGGTTCCAATCCTAGCCTGGTACTAACTTCATGTGGCAAGACATTAATCCACTTTCGCCTCTCTCAACCCAGATGTTAAAAGGGTAGCCGGTAGGATGTGAAAGTCATTGTAGTTTGCTCAGTATTGTGAACATCTGTAAAATGTTGCCTCGGGAGAGGAGAATAAGCATACATTGTGTGTGGACAGATCTGATTCCAATCACCAGTAAATTTTGCTGAAAAGTCATGGAAAGTCAAGGAAATTGATCATGGATGTGGGACATGTGTGGTTTTTGCAGCCTTCCATTTTGATATGGTGTTGTATTGGTGAACGCTGCATGGATGCTGCTACCTTTACCAAAATGGTACTTACATGTATCTGGTCATGGAAAATAGCAGATAAGGGTCATGGACAGTCATGGAATTTGGTTCTCAAAAAACTGTGATTAAAAATTTTACATAAATTCAGTAGAGGACAAATACCAGTCATGCATAAAGCCATCACTTTATTTGTGATTTTTTTTTTCTAAGTTGGGGTTGCACCTTAAACAAAGTAATATTTTTTACATGTGATTTATCTTTAACAGGTGAGTTACCTCCAGATTCAGAGGAAGAGCTGGTGACCCTTTTTAAGCAGTGGTTAGACACACTCCCAGGTATGAGAGCAGTACCATCAACGCCCAAAGAATTGGACACCAGTAACCCTACCACACCATCAACTAGGTGAGTGTTTGTATGCATGTTCAGTGGTCCATATTCATAAAACCTGACTTGTACTATAGCCTATGTACTAATAAGTTGACAGCTGGCTTAGCAAGGTTTTTATGAATATGGGCCCTGGGGGGGGGGGGGGGTGTTTCACAAAGATGAACTTATCTCTTAGTTGGACTTAACAAATATGGAAAGCTGTTGGAAAATATTTTGTACAAGTTATTTTAAAGGGCATCATATGTTGATTCAAATTATTCATATTTTCAATTATCATGGGCGATTTCATGTTCTTGATGTGGAATTTATGAAAAGTCTAAAATACTTGAATATTTGCTTTTGAATATATTTTATTTTAGGCTACAAATGGCTCACCATAATTTTTAAGTCCAACTTTGAGATAAGTTCAAGTTAGGATCTTTGTGAAACACCCCCTGATTTGTATGCCTCTCGCACCAAAGGTGGTGCAGGAGGCATTATGTTTTCAGGTTGTCCGTCCGTCCTGCTTTTCGTTACCGCGATAACTCAAGAACCATTGAGCAAATTTTGACCAAACTTGGATCAAGTTTGTATGAGCATGCGAGGGTAAACTTAGTAGATTTGGGGTGTAAGAGGTCAAAGGTCACAGAGTTCTAAAATGGTGAAAACATCTTGTTACTGCGATTAATTTGTAGCAATTCAAATCAAACTTGTAGTGTGAATGAACTTACAAGTGTAAACTGCTAAGATTTGGGGCAAAAGAGATCAAAGGTCAAAGGTCACATTGTCATGAAGTGTTCAAATATGCCAGATATTATCTCATTACCACAATAACTTGAAAAGCATGAAAGCAATTCAAAGCAAACTTGAGTAGATTGTATATGAGCATGCAAGGATAAAGTTGTTATATTCTTAGGCTGAGAGGTCAAAGGTGAAAGATCATAGGGTAATGAAAGTGTTTAAAGTCCAAATGATTTGATTCATTTACTCTTTTAAAAATAACAATAGCGCCCAATACATCGATAGAACGATGTGTCCAAGCACATTACAGATAAATTATTACCCCGGTCATTGGATCCAGGCTTACCCGCACACAATGTATGCACATTCTCCACTTCCTGGGGAGCATTTTAAGTATTGTTTTCTTTAATCTCATTCCAGTGTTCCCCAAACTGTAACAGAAATGATTGAGAGTAAGGTCGAGGTGAAACCAAGCTTCGCAGAGCAGGTGAGTCATTCTTCTTCTTATTCCTTTACCAAAAGTTCTTTAGTTTGCCACGTGCCCTTTTGAAGATATACAAATCGAGGGATCAGTGGCACAAAGACGTAACTCTATATTTTGCCAAAATGAGTATTTGATATCAAAATGTTCAGAAAAATGTGAGCTTTCCAGGAAACACAAAGACTTAACTCCACCCAACACCCCGTTGAAGTCAAAGGCTAGTGAAACATAGACTTAACTCCTTAAGGCCCAAGTGCTCAGAGACACATAAACCACTCTTTCTTAAAATGGCCAAAATGGAGTTACGTCTTTGTGTCACTGACCCCTCGAAATGTAAAAATGAAAATCTAGCTCAATTATACAAGAAAGACAAATGTATGTTGCATGCGTGCAGTCTTTGTGTCATCTTTCTATTGTTAAAACTTGTTTGTTTTGTGATGTAAAGTTCTTGAATTATTTTTATGAGATAAAAACCGTTCAGGTAAATGAATTCATATAGGAAACCAGCCTAATCGGTGACCATTGGTCCCCCATGATCCTCTTTTTCTTATGTTAATCGAGAGCTGAGTTGAAGAGATAGCCACCTTTCAGTGAGCACCCTGGGTGGTCTAATCCCTCCTAGCCAAACTATTACAGGCGGTCTTTAAAGCCATACCGCACCAGAAGCACTATCCCAAAATCCCCTCTAACACCATCTCAGGTCTGCTGTTGCAGTATGGTCCGGTAACTCGCTGCTTCCCTAACTGGGCTGCTTGTTCTCGCATCAAGTCCTCTGTCTGCGAAGTTGAAATTAGGTACTGGGTTACGCACTGTTGGCAAGTTGACCATGGGATGGCGCTGTCCAATAAACTACACTAGGGCAGAAGGTTCATCAGTTCGGTATCGCTTTAATACAGAAACCACATGCAGGGATGCCAGTTTTCAGGCAATAGCCTGAATTCAAGCCTTGGTGAGTTTTTTCAGACCATAGTTTAGGCTTTTTATGTGTACAAAATAGCTCATTCTAGGTGATTTTCAAGCCCTCTAATCAATTTTAACTGGCATCCCTGCACATGGCTCCCATGGGTAATGGGTCAATAACATTTTCTATGTTATCTATGATACAGGAGAGAGAAAGATACAGCCAGCCACACAAAGCCTTTGTGTACAAGATGGCCGAGTATGATGCGGTCGTCGCTCCGGTCAAAGGTGTGTTTGGGAAGGAGACTACTCCAAACAAAGCCAGAGAACATGCCCTTCTCATCTCCGATCGACCGTCGTATGTAACCATACTCTCTCTAGGTAAGCCTAAAGCTTCTTTCAGACAGGCCCGATTTCATCACACTTGATATCAAGAACAATTGAAATTGATGCATTTGATTGGCTATGAGCAAATTTATTGTAGAAATGTGACATTTTAAATTGAGGAAGTGAAAATAAAGCTAAAATGCAGTAAATAATTGCTAAGGTAACACTTTTTCACCATACTCTCTCTAGGTAAGCCTTATACTCCTTCTCAGACAGGTCTGATTTCATCACACTTGACATCTAGACCAACTTTTATAAGCAACTCAAATTGATGCATTTGATTGGCTTTGAGCAAACTTGTGAAATGTGATATTTGAAATAGAGAAGATAAGAAAAGGGTACAATGCAGCACATAATTGCTGCGGTAAAACATTGTGTCCTGCCCATTTCATACAATTTGAAGCGCTGCTGCAGTAACTGATGCGGTCTTTTAATAGTAAAAGTAGTAATTGTAGTAGTTAGTAGTTAGTAGAAGTAGTGGTGGTAGTAGTAGTAGTAGTTGGAATAGTAGTAAAAATTGTAGTAGTAGGAGGAGGAGGAAGAGTAGTAGAAAAATAGTAGTAGTAATAGCGGTATTAATACTAGTAGTGGTAGTAGTAGAAGTAGTAGTAAGAATAGGAATAGTGTTAGGGGTTATATTATTACTATCTTTTTTGTTATCATCATTAGTTAGTTCTTTGTTAATGAATATTATGAATCACCAGTGCGAGATGCCGTGACAAGGCTTCCTAATGGAGAAGGGACAAGAGCAGCAGTAGTAGTAGTAGTAGTAGTCGTCGTGGTTGTTGTATTAGAAGTAGTAATAGTAGTAGTGGTGGTGCTAGTTGTAGTAGGAGTCGTATTATTATTTTTTTTTAAAATTTATTATCACAATCACTATTGCTAAACAAAAATCTGTGTCAATGACGAAGGGACAATTTTATCACTTTACACTCGATTTCAACCGTGACAACGATCATTGAATATTGTTAAATCGCATATGCTTCCAATATGATCATTTGAACCAAATTCATGACCCCATACTAAAACTTTGTATTACTTTAATCACCAGTGCGAGATGCCGTAGCAAGGCTTCCTAACGGCGAAGGGACCAGAGCAGCTGTGTGTGAGCTTCTCAAAGACTCCCAGTACTTGGCAGACTCGAGTGATTCCCAGATTAACAACGTTGTGAGTGGCGCCCTCGATAGGCTTCACTACGAGAAGGATCCCTGCATCAAGTACGACGTGAACCGTAAGCTGTGGATCTATCTTCATAAAGAACGCACCAAGGAGGAGTTTGGTAAGAAAATAAATGTGAATTCAGAAACCTCCTGCCATTGCTAAATCCAGGGTAATAATCGGGAGCGCCAGGAGTGTCAAGTCTGACAGACATGAGCGCTATAAAAGAACCCGCTTTTATTGTTGTTATTATTATTGTTGAAAACCACTTTAGAAATGTTGTCTTTTTCTTGTAAGAATGTCCTAATATTACAAAGTTATCAAAGCCCTTTCTAAGTTCAAAAAACAAAACATGACCTATAAGATGACATTTTCATCACTCACATTTGACTCTTTTTTTTTAATGTCATTATTTTTTTTTACAGCGTCTTTATATGATTGTAATTTGTTTGTTCTTATGTCGTTTCTCAGAACGTCTCCACATGGAACAAGGTGCTGAAGCCAAGGCAAGGAAATCTATCGCTCGTCAAACCAAGCTCCTCCCTAAAATGACAGTAAGATACTTCTTTACTAGAAATGTACATTAGTCTGACTACCCTCACTCCTCCTTCCCCCCTACCCCCTTTCATCATGTTCCCTACCTTGTCTCTCTGCTGCCTCTCTTTCCTCCCTCATCCCTCTTTAGGCTCGTTCAGACATGACGCAGCAAAATCGCTGCAATTGTTAAAAATGATGACGTAAAGTGTAATACGCTTCATATTTATGTATTTTATGACACAGAGCTAAGTGAATACATGCAAGTCCTTTGTTGCATACAGTTGACATTCATATACACGTTAACAAAAAAATGGCGTTTATTTGCAGCGGTTTATGCGGTTTACCGTGCCATATCTGAACAAGCCTTTGTAGTTCATGATAGGTTTTTTCACGATCTTGTACAACATTATATATCTTGTGGAATGGTTTTACTTGATAGAGATAGTTATGTCACAGGAAGTTTCTTATGATTGGTCAGTCATTTCTTGAAGCTCCAAGTAATACCTTTGAACGAGATTGTGCGTGGGACAGGGAGGGAACTATTAGGATGAACGTTATTAAACCTATGACCACGCTCACATTCGTGTATATGCACCTGTTACAAATATCTCCCTCAATACACTGTGGTTTTACCTAAGATATACATGTACCTAAGGGTTCCAGATATTTAGTTTACAATATTCAATTCAAAAGTATTGTACAATAAAAGATCGCCACGTAGCCCGTATACTGCACTATGTAATCCTTTTGATAGAGCTCTGATAAAAACCCGATTTAAATCGGTTTCCCGATTTTTTTTTATTTTTCCTGATTTTTTCCAGATTTTTGTTTTCTTCCTGATTTAAAAAAAAAAATCAGATTTTTTTTTTTTTTTTTTTTTTTTACCAGAGTTTTTCTTTTTCTTCCCTATTTTATCCTAATTTTCCAGATTTCCCCCTTATTTTCCCTATTTGGCCCCCAATTTTCTTAATCGAAAGGGGGGAATGTTGTTAGATGCACTTTTTTCCCTGCGAATCCTCTTCTTTTTTTTTTACTCAAGGGGGGGCGTGGTTGAGGGGAAAACAATTTTTTTTTTTTTTTTTAATACTCACTTTCACCACTGGGATACTTGGTGACTATTTGTTCATCATGGGACCCATTTCACAAAGCCTTTTTTCAATGACAAATGACAAAATACAGTGACAAATCTTCTGATTTTACCAATCAGAAGCAACGATTTCAGTAGCTTATAACAAAAATTGTCATTTTTCACTGATGACAAGTTCTGTGAAACGCCCCCCAGATCATCGGTTCATTCATGCCAGTAAATGTGCCAAATGGCACTTGAAGCATTAGAAGGTTAACAACATCAGGGAACATTTAGAATGTCAAACCAGGCTAATTCTCCTCTTCTCTCTTTGCTTTGTTTAACAGTCTGGTCTTCGAGATTCCCCGATCAGTTTCCAAGCCTCTAGACCAGGGTCGGCCATGAGCGATGCTAGCAGTGAGAATCTAAGCATTGAAGTCTGCAGCCCAAAGGCATCCCCCGGTAGAGCATCAAGTCCTAAAGCCAGTCGCAAGAGTCCTGCGTTCGCTAAGATCAACCCTGTACCCGGCTTTCCTGGAGGGGTAGACTTAGGTAGAGGCGAACGTCCCGTGTCCTCTGGCTCTGTATCGACAAGCGGTGGGAAAATAGTTTCTACTCATGCACCAGGCCAAGCTCCGTTTGTCATCAGCCCGCAGAAGATAGACAGCCTTCAGTCTGCGTTAAGAGGCCTTCATCAGAGTCCGGCAACCGCGCGTATGGCTGGAGGGGATAACCTGATACGAGCGCAGCTTCTTGCCGCAAGGGCCTCTGAGGGTAGTTCAGCTGCATTTGGTTCCCAGGGCGTAACAATGTATGATGGCACTTCGGTCACTTCAGTCGCAGATATTTTGAAAGGAACAATAGGTTCCATGGGAGACATGTCATCAAGGACTAGTGGCTTTCAAGAGATGCCCAAGTTTGTGAAGAGCATGTCTGTCCCATGTACCCTACCTGACGGGAAGGTGGTGATGATTTCACCAGAGCTGCTGATGCAGAGTGGAAAACCAACGAAGAAGAGAGCAAGGAGCGGAAGTGGAGGGCGAAAGAAAGGGAATGCTGGACAGTCTACAGAGGGAGCTGTGACTTTGAGTGGTGCCTCGGATCTAAGCAAATTGATCAGCTCCAACATCATCACCCCAAGCTCTGTTACTGTGAGTCAGGGTACGTCAAAGACAAGTCGGAAGAGTGTGACACCATCGCCTACCTCAGTCACACTTGGGACGAACAAACTGGCAACCGTGAGTGAGGCTCTTGCTCAGAAACGAGCTGAGGCAGCTCTGCAGAGTGGCAGACAGCAGAGCAGAGGCCAGTCTACAATTACACTACCTCCGGGTGCACTTAAAGGACAAACTGTGAAAAGCATTCTGGCAAGTGTGGGTATCCCACTCTCGGGTGCCTCGGTCACTGTATCAAGGATCGATACTCCAGGTTCATCCTCGTCCGCGAAGCAGGGCTCCACCAAGAGCAAAGATTGCAGAAAATCACCAGTATTTTCTGGAGTTAATATTTTAGGAAGTCAACCGGCTACAAAGGGAAGGCCATCCTCTGCTCCTTCTATGAGTGGGAAGAAGTCCCCCATTACGAGTATGCATCATGCCTTAGGCCATCAGACAATTGGTTTGACTACAGTAACAAAAGGTGGTCAGATTGTGGTCCAGCCGGTTGCCTTGGGGATAGAAAGACCTGGCTCTGCAGCATCACCTGGTATCGCAAGACAATCCTCAAGTCCAGCTGCACAACAAGCACTTACACTCAAAGCCATACCAGTGTCATTAGCCAAGAAGCATGGTCAATCTGCATCTCAAGACTCCAGGAAGATGCCGCATCAGATCACCTCAGAAGCAGTCGGTGTGGGTCAAGATGACCATGATGGCTCAGGGAAGAAGAGGATGGGGAAAGGAGGACACCCTAAGCAACACTTTGTGTCAGGAAATGCAGCTGCTGCTCTTGCTCACGCAGGGAAGATGTCAGCAGGAACAGAGTTAAAGGACTTTGCATCTGTACCTTTGTCTCTTTTGTTTCCAGGATCTCGGCAAGGAGGTAATCAGAAAGGTGGCCTACCCTTATTGACAAGCCCCTTCTTAACAGGAAGTCAGATCCCAATAGCCAGCTTAACAGATGGGAAGGGAGTTGTTTTCCAGATGCCCCATGGTTCTAACCTCATGTCCTTACCAATGTCTGGAGTACCAGTCAATCCTCAGAGATCAGGAGCTATGGCAGGCAGTCCGGGAGGACAATCTCTGTCATCAAGTGGTGCGTCAACTACGACAGTATCTGCTGCACAGAGTGCAAGGCAACTTCATCACCACCTCTCGCACGGAGGATCCACAGCAAAGACATCACCTGCCCTTCCCTCCAATATAGTGACAGCCACCATCCGGAGTGCCCTTGCAGCAGCTCAGAACAGGGGTAATCCCCATCAAGGTTTATCAGCGGCTCATTTATCACAGTGGGCAGCCCAACAGAGTGCTTCAGGAGCAATGAAAGCGGACATGCAGAGTGTCTCGGGTAGAACAAGCCAGGGATCATCCATGATGCCTGCTCATATGACGTCTACCAGTGGTGGGATGCCTTCACCGTATAACTTCCCTTCATCAGGGTCAAGATCTCGCATGCCACCTTCACCCTCGGAATCAAAGACATCATTAACAGCTTCATCCATTGCAAGTATTATTGCCAATCTGAAGCAGAATCCAATGGCTGCCATATCTCTGCCATCCGTGTCTTCTTTCGTCCCATCGGCCAACGTATCAAGATCAACGTCTCAATCCTCAATGCAAAACCAACCTGTTTATTCACAAGGGTTTATCAGAGCACAGATGAAGCAATCAGCAGCCTCAAAGTCCACCACTCAACCAGCAGCTAGTCCTTCACACCCGCAGTCAACCCCTCCAAGAGGTGCAGGACCTACACTAGCAAGATCCTTGTCACAGCCATCATCATTGTTCCCTCAGATGCCATCAGCTGGATTCACCAGAGACCTCTCGAGAATGCAAAGCCAGTCAACAGCATCAGCTTCCTCCAGTGCATCTCAAGTGAGTAGGACCGTACTTCAAACTGCTGCAGGAGGTGCCTTGTATGCAACTGCCTCCAACCCATCCGCAATGGGAGTTTCTTCTTCAAGGATTTCAGCAGCATCCCGTGTAGCAGTTCAGTCATCTGCCAGTACTGCGACTCTGAAATCTGTACCCATGCAGCCCACATCTGAAATTCCTCCAGATGTCAAGCCTGTCACACAAACCAAGCAGCGCCCAAATCCTGCAACCACAACAACTTCAGAGTCAAGGTTTGCCCCGGGCTCAACTACCCCCGCAGGAACCAGATACATGCCTACAGGAAATACCAGGATACCTGCAGGAGTTCAGCCTGTGCCTACTTCAAATATTGGAACCCCCACAGGAACTAGACATGTGTCTACAGGAAATGATGGTAAATCTGCAGGATCCAAGACTGTATCTACAGCAAGTGCAGGAATGCCTACAGGAAGTAGACCTATATCTACACCGGTCACAGGAAGTAGACCTATACCTACACCGGTTACAGGAAGTAGACCTATACCTACACCGGTTACAGGAAGTAGACCTTTAGCTACACCGGTCACAGGAAGTAGACCTATATCTACACCGGTTACAGGAAGTAGACCTATATCTACACCGGTCACAGCAGGAACTACAGGATCAACAACTCAGGTGTCTGCAGCACCCCCTCAAAGAGTCATTCCTCCTTTGGAGCCCAGAGTGACACGAGGAAAATCGAAAGGGAAAGCAGCAGTAAAAAAGGAGGAGTCTTGATTTAAAGGTATAGACCAGTTTTGGAAACGCCCCCCTCTCAAAAAATTAAAAGTAAGCTCTTATTAGCAATCATGTGAAAGAATATGTTTTGACTAATACGAGATGATACAAATTTTGCCGGGAAACCGCTACTAATTGATATATTTGGTAAATTATCATATCGATCCTGCCTGGATATCGCGAATGCACTTCAACATTTAACATTTGAGCATATATTTCTGCTTTTTTACGAGTTTAGGTTGAAGTATTGCCATCTAAACCTCTGAAGGCAATATTTAAACAATATTGAATGGATATTTTGCACCCAAAACCCTTGAACCACAATTTTACCACTACCGGTCTATAACTTTAAAGCTAGTCTTAATTTAAAGTTGTGGTGATGAACTGCATTTTGAGAATCATTGGCTTGAATTAATACTGATCTCTTCATCGTACAGGGGATCACTTATTTGGTTCAGCAAAATAATAACAATTTTTCCCCTTTCATTACCAGAACTCAAGATTCTCCATAAGGGCTTGTTCAGATATGACACAACAAAACGGCTGCTGTTTTTTTTAATGCTGACGTAAAGTGTTATAGACATTACATTGCTGTATCTTATAACACAGAGCTCAGTGAATACGTGCAACTGCATTGTTGCCCGCAGGTAACATTCATTTACACAAAAAAACAAAAACGTGGTGAATCTTTTGCGGGGGTTTACGTCGCCATTTCTGAACAAGCATCGGTGGTCTTTTCTTTGCCTGTTAGTAATTTTTGGATGATGAAAGCTTACATTGATTGCCTTGATGTTCTTGATGTTTTACTTAAATTGAGCACAGGATTGTTTGTATTGAATGTGTTCTGTTAACATAATTGATAGTGTGTATAAAAAATGTTTACTGAAAATATTGTAAGATATTTTGTAATGTGATTACACCTGTACATGTACTATACTTGTCCATTCTGAGGCTGTACGGAAATGAATTATATGTAGTTGATGAAATATTAGATAATTTCTCATGGTGCTTATACGTATAAATAGGTAGCTTTTTATGTTCTACTATGTACTATGCATATACATGTAATGGGTGTGAACAAGTCCAAGATTTTGTTTCCTGTACGTTACTGACCACATCTAAGATTTTTTCTGTACACTCAACGTAATTATTATTATTATTTAGTAGTGGGCTCTCATGGAGAATTTGACATTGTTCGGGTATTGACCTGATAACAGATGTCGTAAATTACCAGGGTCCCAGCATATGAAACTTGCCATTGATGGTAACTTTGCCCTTAATGTTAACTACCATCACTCAACAGCCAATCAAATCAAGGTTTCCATGAAAGTTACCATTAAAGGGAATTCAACATTTTGGTAGTGGTAGTATTTCAACAGGATTGAATTATGAAATTCAAAATTTGCATTACAATTGTTAAACCTAGTGTTAGAATAAGTATTTTTGGAAAAATTGGGCTCTAAATCGCTAAGGATTTTGAGAAATTAAAATATCAAATTTATCAGTGCTTCCGATAATTTTCAAATAGCGCCTACGGCCATACAATGGTAGCTGCGACCATGAAAATCTTGGAATATGCATTCCTGATATATTTAAAATGGGGATAGAAAAACGGTTGATTTTATTCAAAACATTGTTTTGAAGATAAATTAAGATCAATCTTGAGAGGGAGCTATACAACATAAAGAGTTTATTATTTACAATTTCATCACTTTAGACTCAATTTCAACCGCGACAACGATCATTGAATATTGTAGGATCGCATATGCTTCCAATATGTTTATTTGAACCAAATTCATGACCCCATAACAAAACTTTGTGTGTGTGCTTTACAAAAGAGACTAAATTCACTAGTGCGAAATCATCATAAAACTATTGGGAAGACTACGTATAGGTATGTTTTTAGAGATGTTTCCAAAAAATTCAGGTGGTAAGTTTTATGCAACGGCCCGTTGAGACCTTTACTTTTATGACCAACATGTCTTGTGTAAATGCTCATCATTTTCCACAAATCATCCCATATTTAATAGGAAAAGTCATCACTATCTTACATTTACCTCTCCCTAAGCCCGCCCAAAGACTCTCCGAAAGACTAGGGAGGATTTCTTGCTAGTTTGCTGTGTGGGAGACTTGTACACCCATGAATGGTATTTCCACCAAGTCGGGTGTCGGCAAATTATAACCTCCTACACATGGAGACTTCCTACTATACCCCTTTGAATAACTATTGATGATATCAATTCTATGTTATTGTGTATTATTTTAAATTCATTGTACAGGATTAAATTTTTCTACAAAATGGTGAAATAGCTTAATTTGATTGTATTACAACTTCATTAAGACCATCAATAACAATTGGTGGAACTAATGAGAATAAGGATATTAAAGGGTGGCGTTGGTGATGATGCTGGTGATTGTGATGATGATATTGATTTCGGTCGTGCAGTGATGATAATGGTGAAAATTATGATGATGCTTGTCAAAAAGAAGACTAATGATTACAATGGCTACTATAATAATGGCCGATTCTGAAACTTGCAGTTTTCATCATTATCCCGCAACCTCCTCCAGATTTATACTCTCTATGCTCTCTGGCTTCCCTTCAACTTTTCTCTCATTTAAAAAATAATATCGGAATAACACCAAGCGAAATGAAACAGAAAACAGATTATTTTTGTTTGTTCCCATAAGAATTCTAAATGACTTTATTCTGACGTTAAATACACTTATTAATATTAGAATACACTCAAGTACTATGTAGGCCTACATTAAGAGTGGAAGTTATCTACCCAAGTATGTGCAAATGATGTATTAAAGACATCTACCAGTGGGCAAAATTTATTGATAAATTCAAAGACTGGTTTTAATATACATGTATTACAAAATTGCCTCGGTTAATTGCAACTGAAACCATTATCAGCCTGATGGTAATTTTCAATACCCTGCTGCATTGTCTACATAAATCATGCTTGTATTATGTATGTAATACCATAGAGATATTGACTGGTAGAGTGTGTTATTTTGAAAATTCAAAAAAATACTGCCGAAGGAAGTTGTATTTTCCCCAAGAGGTTATATTTTTTCACAACGCATGCAATGCAGAGGGAAAATATGACCACGAATGTGCCACCAATGTCTCATGAGAAATTTATTAGTATTTTCCTTTGATACATCACTGTAATATCCAAAAGTATTGCTATGCTGTTCCTCCATGTTTCAATATTGTTTTAGTAGCATTTCAGTGTCACAAAACAAAGGATAGAACACACAGCACATGTGAGGTGTATGAAAGTATTTTATTACCAGTGAGGCTGTATGATGCCCTCTTTTTATATAAACATTATAACTGTTTCTTTTCTTAAATCTCACAAACAAAATTGTCACACTACATGGCTTTAACTGTAAAATTCAGAAGATCGCCACTGAAGCAAAATGGGGAATGCAGTATATTTCATATCTATTTTAATAGTTAAATACACACAAAGCAAAACAAAAGGATTCTTTATGCTTGAAGTAAGTTGCGAAATAGCCCGCTACTTTCTAATTGAGGAATTATCCCGCTGTTTGAAAATGCGTCTTCATCGGTCTGCAGTGTGGAAAACGGAACTAGCTAGAGCTTTATTAATATTCAGCCCGATGTTGACATACATGTTATGTATACATAAATAGTTATGTAAATTGTGCGTGCAATACATTGCATGAGGGGATCGAATTAGCCTGAAATTAGCTGGCTATTTTTCCCCTATTATTTCCCAGGCAAAATGAAGGGCTATTTGCACATTCATTAGGGAATTAGCTGGCTATTTCCTGATTGGGCTATAGCTAGTTCTCTGGATCAGAAAAACACAAAATAGCGGGCTAATTCCCAACTTTAGGCTGATAATAACAGCCCCAGTAATTTCATTTGGCTATCTCAGGGCGTACTTCGAGCAGGTGTGAAGAATTCCAATGCCACCAAGATCACGCAGTCTCTCTAAGTGCCTGCATAAAGACAAAGATAAAGACAGAAAGAGAAATGCATAAACAGGAGAGAGAGAGAGAGAGAAAACAGGGTTACATTCCCATTACCATTTAAACAAACATTTTTAAAAGAAAGATCTAATGACTGAAAAAACTGCAATAAACAATATTGACTGTATGAAAAAATATATGTGCATTTTCAGCACATACTATAGCAGGACCCCCATGTCCCCTCAATGATGTCGACAACTCTCAACTGGAGTCATATTTAAACATTTATCAGTTTTTAAAGATCTATGGTTGATATACGAAATATACTAGGTCTGTACCTTTGATTTGACGTTGCCAATTTGGCCAGTGTAATAGCACAGTTCTGCTTAATGGTTTCGTTGTTCGTATCAGTCTTGGCCAGTAATGTCTTGACCACGTCGGTGTCTGCTAACCTCTCACTGAGCCCTTCAACCTGGACACAATGGCCGATTGAGAGAGCAACGTTGGCTACCACTGTATCGCTGGTGGATGTCAGGAGAGAGAGGAAGCATCCAAGATCTGAATAAGACAGGAGATAATATGCCGTTATAAACTGGAAGCTGCAGAGATGAGAGGTGTGAGAGTTCAGTTCAGTTCATTTTATTAATTATTCTCAAGTATAAAACCAATATGATATATAAAAATATGGCAAATCTATGTAGTAAGAGAAAAAACGGACACTACAAAAAAGTTAAAAACTTGTATGGAGTAGTTCCCAGTAAAGGGAAAAATACATAGTATAAACAATAGCAATAACAAAATACAAAATTATGCAGATTAATCAGTAACACACTGCACCAACAAACACCAGCAATCATACATGGAGGATGAGGGGGAGGGGGGGGGGGGGGGGGGGTAATGGTAATTGTAAATTTAATGGGGAAAAAATGGTAACACCAAAAGAGAGGCGACAGAATGATGAGGTTCGAAAGGGAGTTAAAGTGGCATGGATAAGGGAGAAGATTAGAGAGAGAAAGCAGACTGAGATGGTGTGGACAAGTGAAGAGGAAAGATGAAGATGAACTGATCCGATTGGCAGCAGAAAGGAAGGAGAAAGAAAGACCCAGGAAGAGGTGGATGGAGAAATGTATTTTGAACTGGCTACAGAAAGGACGAGATTGAGAGCAGTAACTAGGAGACCTGACCCGCCATAGAGGGCCTCACTGGATAATGATGATGATGATGAAATGGGTTCTTGAATGTAGGCAATCTTATTGGTCAAATGACATCACGAGACTGTATTTTTTTTAATTTCCTACCGTTATGATCATGCACAAACTTTCTTATCAAAAGTGGGGGAAAAAATGCACAAGACAGCTAAGATGCATTCATACATGCATCTAGCACGCAGAAAGCTACGACGTAATGAAACCACCTAGTGTCATGTGCAAGGACATTGATGCACACACTGAGACATACATTGTACTGTTTGGCTGTGCTTATGTGATGTCAACCCATAAAGCAAATGGTGACCTTGACGATTGTGTGACTCTTGGTTTTGTTAACGCCCGTCTGGCTCTCAGCACACGATACCATGTTTAGTCTTTGTTTAAATTGCATGTAATACCAAAGGAAAACAGTTTCTGTATTATATAGCGACATATACAATTTGAATCTTGAAGTCTCGTTTTTATTTGGTCTTACCTGGATCAGCTTGTGTGATCTGATTCCTGGCATCTTCACTGACTTGTGTGAACACAACCAGACATCTACTGAATGTAGACTTGGCTTCCATGGATAGATCAGAGCTCTAAAGATACAATGTGCATATAGAAAGAATCATTAAGCCTAATTAGAGATAGATTCCTGGCATCTTCACTGACTTGTGTAAACACGACCAGACATCTACTGAATGTAGACATGGCTTCCATGGATAGATCTGAGCTCTATAGATACAATATACATATAAGAAAGAATCATTAAACCTAATTAGAGATAGATTCCTGGCATCTTCACTGACTTGTGTGAACACAACCAGACATCTACTGAATGTAGATTTGGCTTCCATGGACAGATCAGAGCTCTAAAGATACAATATGCATATAAGAAAGAGTCATTAAAGCTAATTTGAGATAGATTCCTGGGCCCTGTCATACAATCGCAACTTATTGCGATTAATATCATTCTCAACTATCAACATAAGAGATAGGAGATTGCAAACTTGCGATTGATTAGAGGACTTGCAGTTGATTTGGATCAATCGCATCTATTTGTAAGACAGGGCCCTGGTGTTTGTTTGGCTATTTATTGAAAGAGATAGTTGTGACACACACATCTTCTACACTTACGGAAGATGGGTCGTAGGTTAAATCATGTTGCTCCAAACAGCTTACTCCCACATACAATATCTATGAGAGGGAACTATTTTGGAGCTTCATGGAATACCTGCACCAATCAGAAGCAACTTCCGGTGATGCAACTATCTCTTTCAAGTAGCTATGGTTTGGACTTACAGTGGATTGAAAGAAGTTTTTCATTCTCTGGTCCACTTTGAAATTGATAATTTCCTATTAACTTACCTTCTATTTTTTTGTTATTATCATCTTTGGAATGATTTAAATGTGTAGTTGAAAGAAGGAAAAAAAAAAATAATAATCAGAAATCAAAATGTCCAAGTGTCAACATATCCAGGGCATGACATGGATAATACACAAATCAACAAGGTGATCAGAGAATGATCGAGGGCATAGGCAAATGAGTAGAATCAAGGGCCGTTGCATAAAAATTAATGGTGATGGTAAGTTTGCCATCAATAGCAACTACCATGGTAATAGGGCTCAACAGCCAATCAAAATTAAGGTTTCCATGATAGTTATTGATGATAAAGTTACCATCAATGGTAAGTTTTGTGAAACGGGGCAAAGGAGATAGTAATGCCTTCACTTACCTTCAGAGCTTGATGTAGAATGGTGGGTATCTTTGCCTCACACGCCCCCTGAACTGCTTCTGTAGAATGTGGTAATGCCCTGCCTAGCAGACCAGCTGCCCTCTGGAGATGAAACAAAAACATACCTGCATTAATCATCAGCGGTGATAGTGAGCACTAACCACAAAATAGGTTTTATTTTCTTCCCCCGACCACCATACCCTTGTGTAAAAAAAAAAAAGGATCCAGGGAAAAAAAATGGCATCTAAGAACATTTCCCCCTTTTGAGTAAGAAAATTGGGGGAAAATCAGGAAAATTGGGGTAAAATCGAGAAGAAAAGAAAGAAAAAAAAAAATCTGAACAAATCAGGATTTTTTATATTTTTAAATTGGGTAATTATCAGGCCTGAATCAAACAATTTATTTGATTTTCTTTCTTTTATTTTTTTTTTCTTCACAAGTGCATCTTGAGCATTTGACTCTAAGTGGATCTAGTGCCTTACATATATCATATATGTTTATTACCGGTATATCAATTCAATTCATCCAGCATTTTTTACAGACTAAAAAAAAAAAAAAAAATAATATCATACATGAAATCATGTGAGATACTTATATATTATTGACTGGCCTTGAGGGGTATATCAGAAATATTGACCAAGCTCGGATCATATTGCCCCGAGTCGAAAGACGAGGGCAATATGGTCTTAGCGCGGTCAATATCTCTGATATCCCCCGAAAGTAAAGCCAGTCAATATTTTTATTGTTATCCAAATCAGACATCTAGAGCAAATACAGAAATCCACCATGACAATCTCAAGAACTTAACAAACTTTGTCAAACCAGCACTGTGCATCCAGTGCTTGACAAAAATTTTGATACACTGCAAACAGTGTGCATTTGGTGTGATTATTACGTCACAATAAGAGTGCGCGCAAAGTGTGCAGGTTCTCGTACGCATAATAGATGCGCAATGAAAATGACAAAATACGGCGCGGTCAATACAAGATGCCCGGATGCGAGACCGTGGAAAATACCAAGGTATATTTTCACTCGTCTCTACACGCAAAGTCTATACAGGCAGGGAGACCAAGGAAAATACAAAGAATATACCCCTCCGTTCCCACTGCTAGTGAAAACTAGGGCAATACGGTTTTGTAAATGACCAGCTCAGATGTCTGATACGGGTAATAATACTGAAGGTATAACAATCATACAATCAAACATGGATGTGATATAAGAAAGAACCCAAGAAGGCTCAGGTGTGTGGACCTGCCTTAGACAAAACACCTGAGAGATTATTATCACTTTACAATCAATAACAACATCGATATACAATACCTCTTTGATTTCCTTGTCATTGCTCGTTACCAATGGAAGCAGCTCCTTGCTTAGTGCCTCTGATTGGTCCTTGAAAGCTTGGCTGGTTTCCATGGTGATATTCATGAGGAGACCGAGAGTGGTGTAGACCATCTCTCTGCTGCTTGACTTGTCTAGATGCTTGGTATGGAATTTCTGGAAAAGAGAGTGAATGAAATATGAAAGGAGTACAATTATATGAAACTTGTGTAATTACTTACCGTATATGTAATAGAAAAGGAAAATCAGGAGCATGGATGAAACAAAACAAAAAATAAACAGATAATACAGAGGAAAACAATGTATGAACATTATAATAATAATAATAATAATAGCCTAATAGTCCACTCCAAATTTTATTAAACCGAAACAGAAATTCTTTTTGCCCAATTGATCGTGAGCCCGGCAGCCACTGAGCAGCGCCAGATCGACGTTGCTCTATCCCTTATCAACACTTATAGGCAGTATCTGAAATGAATTTGAAACAGTGAAAAACAGCATTCATTCTGTTTATGTATTATTACAATCAAAATGAAAAAGAAAATTGCCAGACAATTGTAGGCTTCATTTCATTAAAAATATTGGATTAGAGTTCAGTGCAATTTGGTGTTCAGATAGCTATATATGGCTAAGGTTGATACCACATATTTGGTATCTGTAAAAAATTGACGATAGAACAACATCTGTTGTCAAAGGATATGTCGTATAACCATTACAACACTCACCAAAACTTTGATAGAGGCTTCCCAGAATTCCTTCCTGCTAGCGATCTCCTTCCTGATGACCGGGTCATGTGCCATGTTCCCCATGAAGGAGATGCATGATGGGAAGACATCACTTTTCTTGGACGTGATGCTGTGCATCTGGAAGATGGAAAACAAAGCTATTGATTATAGATATATCATAAAATGTAAATCAGTAGAGGTGTTGAAGACAAGTGGTTTAAGCACTTGGCTTGAAATTCAAAGGTTGTGGGTTCCATCCCTGACACGACACTGTCCTTTGACAAGGCATTAAGCTTCATTTGCCACTCTTTAAAGTCACAGTCACATTTATCCTTTTATAGCCCATCACATCCCTTTTTAGTGATACCTAAAACTTATATTGTCAATGAAAATTTTTCTTGGTTCATAAGTTCATGAAGTTGTTTCCTTTTGTCTACGCACATGCAAAAAGAGTCATGTATTTTTCCATATACTGTATGTCTCTTCAGGAGCTGGAAGAATCACAGAGAAACATGAACAACAGTACTTCTGAATTGATCAAGTACAACCTGAACAAGGTTTTTAAAACTTTGAAAGGATTAAAAACAGGTATCTGGAGAAAATTGAGAACTTACCAAAAACTGTTCAAATGCTGGGAGAACCTGATCAGTGACTTTATTCCTGAACTGAGAGCTGAATCTAAGAGAGAAAGAGAGTAATTTTATTATTTATGTTATCGAAAACAGAAATAAATTCCAAACAAACAAATACAGATCCTGTTCTTTGATAATGAAAAAATTCAAATCAAGCTTCATTATATTCAAAACAGTTATCAAAAAATGTGTTCATTCTAGATTTTGAAGTGGTATATCTTACTTGGTCTCCAGCGCTAGGTTATTTAATACTTTTGCAGCTTCTACTGATCCTGTCTGTGAAGTCTGCACATAGGCTAACAGGCCAACCAGCAGGCTGTAAAAGAGAAAGAGGAAATTCAGATTGAACGCTTCCATCTATAATCACAACTTTCATTTGAATTCCATACAAATTACACTATCAAAAACTATCCAAATGACATAATAATAACAATAATAATAATAATGATGTATTTATATAGTGCATTTTCCATAAACATGTTCAAAATGCCCTTAACAATTATGCTGTTAACAGAAGAGGTCAATTTTTAGATATATTTTGAAGGTATTGAGAGATTGCTGGTTCTAAAGTAATTTGGGTTAGTTAGAGAATATACTGAAATTCTTCAGCTTATACTCATAAAACTTTCTAAGCTAGATGTAGAAATAATGAGTTGTGAAGGCCTATAGAAATGAGTTTCAGGGCCAATAAAATATGAGTAACAGATTATGATGGTGCTAACATAGATCTTATGAAATCAATGGAGAGTTCATGAAACCTGAACAATATTTTTGTAAAAATGGGAATTTGTTGACACTGTTGTACATTTTCTATTGAAACCGGAAGAAAACCTTGTCTCATTGTCTTCACCCGTATCGTATCTGCACATGTGCCGACCTGCGCAATGTTGGAGGAAAGTCGCCCTCTGCTGTCTAACATCGTACTGACGGTAGGGTAAATTTACTACCTTTGCATTAACCCATTAGCAACTAAACCGCCTGAAACCGCACCTCCTTTTACCCACTGAACAGCTCGAAACTGCGCGTCCATTTTTGTCTGTTTTCAACGCGCTATAGTATCCGTTCTATGGTCTGCCATGATAACGTTATACGTGCGTAATCCTCACGATGTCTACAGTAGGATTCTGCATAGAAAAAATAGCGCATGTTTCATATTGTTCAGAGCAATGTCAAAATGAGAGCAATATTGCAACATCTTCCAGTGAGTAATAGGCCATTTTTACAAAATCTCTAGTTGCTAATGGGTTAAACAAAATTAGTGAAAGCAATGATGCATTTCCAAAGGATTTACTAACCAAGCATTATCAAATGTAGTGATGATGCATTGCCTGGATACAGAACTCTCTGTGAGCCTAAGGAGGAGAGCTACACATAGCCTTGATATGTCAGGGTTACCTGAGCCAAGGAGACCCAGGAACGTTGTAGCAAAGCCTTCCGATTCTACAACAGCTCGACTGTTTTCATCTGCGGGAGAGTGGAAAAAAATTGAATTCAATACTTTATTGAAGACAACAAAAATTTCATTATCATATCTTTTTTTTTTCCCTCTAGTTTATAGTTTTTCCTAACTTTGTCTAAATTGCCCAAAAGCTGTTCTTTTGATGAAAGAATATATCAACAGCTTTTTCAGCAAGACTATCACATGGTGTTACAGAAAGCCTAAATTTGTGAATACTCTATTCATTTCCATTCAAAACATACAAACATAATTCAAATTCAAACAACTTATTGAAATCAAATCCTGACCTGATAGGATTATTATCCAAATAGAACAAAGCAAACAAAAATAGAGGTATGCTAAATAGAAACAAAACCTCAATAAAAAAAAAGGCAAAATTGTACAAAAAACAAAACAAAACTATGGTGTTCATATGATTGCATTACACTCCACAATAAGTGATAATGCTATGTATCTGTTACAATTTCCAAAACTTCACTGATCTGTTCTTCTCATTTTTCTCCTTGTATTAAAACAAACTTATTATCAGGGTGGACTCCCCCTTTAATACTAGAAACATGGCTTACCGTTCTGGATGACAACCTGAATAAGCAAGTCCAAAAGAGAATGGGTGATTTCAACTGCCTCCACTTTCTTCTTCCCTTCAATGACTTTGGACAAACACCTACAAACAAATCATTTATTATTCATTATTTATTGGTTTATAAGAACTGACCAGTAGCACAGGCTGAAAGGGTCAGTTTACAATTAGAATAATACAATATTATGAACAAAGAATGTACAAAAGAAATATGGTTAAACAACAAATACAAAAAATTATACATCGCAACGATAGGCCTAAACACATGATATTAAAAAACGCCTTACACAGGAAAAACATAAAAAACATAAAAGAGTATGCTTGGTGTGAATCCAGATTCTTTGATTGCAAGGTGCTCAGGGAGACTCTCAAATGGTCTATCAAACAACAACTAACATCCTACCCATTTCTAACAGCTTACAAGATAGAAATTTCTTAACTGCACTACATAACCTTGTATTCAAGTCTCTCATGTATTTCATTAATTTCCTCGCTAGGATTTACACAGACTAGGCTACCCTTCATAAACAAGGCACGTCGTTATTATTGTCATTATCATCATCATCATCATCATCACCATCATCATCCATCATATTCATCATCATCATCATCATCATCATCATCACCATCATCATCATCATATTCATCATCATCATCATCATCATCATCATCATCATCATCATCATCATCATCATCATTATCATCATCATCATCATTATAAAACTCACCTTTTGATGTGGGCCTCAGTCAATAAATCAAACCCCTTGCCTGTTCTGAACAGTGTCCTTGCAGTGTCTGTTAGAAACGAGAGAACAAAGGCAATTCATGTATTTAGAGCAAGAAAGGCATCAATCGTATATACTTTAGCACAGAGGCACGATGGCTCAGTGGTAGAGCAGTGGTCTTGTAACAGTGAGGTCCCGAATTTGAAACCAAGTCGATTCGCTAGTGCCTTTTATTAAGGAATTGATCCTCATTACCAAGTCCCTCGGAGAGGACTTAAAGCCATAGGTCCCTTGGTTACTTACTTATAAGCATTCACATGCTTTCCTAGGAGTCAGGTTAAACAAACAAACAGAGACAATACCCTTCAGGCTCTCTTCTGAATAGACTAGAGTTCATTTTATAGCTCATTCATGAATTCAGTCGGCACAGCAATAGACCATGTTCGTAATGTACTCAAAATTAATACACATGTGTTTGGTAAGTGCCTTGATACAAATTATTTCATTCACATGTTACAAAAAATTCTATTTCAATAGTCAGTAGGTAGGACAAAAATGATGGCTTGTCCTACTTAACAACAAATGTATGCAATTTGTATTCTGACTATCTAAATAAAATTATTTGTAACAGGTGAATGAAATAATTTGTAACAAGGCACTTAACAAAGACTCATGTTGCTTGTAAGTGTCGGCTTGCATTGTGATGTAGATATACAGTATGCTTGCGGGTGCACCATGTGAGAGAGAGAGAGAGAGAGGGTTGAGGAGTCCTGAAAAGGACTCTGACTCGGTAATCCGCACCCCAGTGACTTAAGCTCACGCACGCCAGCTATTCTCCACTCCTGACGACGGATAGTCAAACTGTTTGAAACGTCGAGCCACTCATCCTCTCCAAGCACTATAGTTCTCCTTAGAACTATAAGCTAAGAAAGATAACAAACAGTCCTTTTTAGGACTACACACCCCCAAGAAAGATTACAGAGTCAGAGTCCTTTTCAGGACTCCACAACCCTCTCTCTCTCTCTCTCTCACATGGTGCACCCGCAAGCCTACTGTATAAAGACTCATGTGTTAAATTTGATTTCATCACGAAAATGGTCTATAGTTGCAGAGCGACTGTCGCTAGAGAATGTGTCACAGAACTGGAAAAAAAAAATATTCGACAAAGAGTTTAGACAAAATGCTATAAGACAAATTGCGTCTGGATTGAAGCAAATACCAATTTTCGAGATTCACGTACCATCCTGTATCATTTCTTTGAGTACCCTCATTCCTCCTGCATAGTACATCAGATTCTGGTTGGGCCTCCAAAGCTTTGATAAGACGTCTGTCATGGTCTGAGAATGCATGTCACCGCTCTCTAGAGTCCTCTTAGCACCCTCCTCGGCTTCGGCTGCTGCCATCGCTTGTCCGGCTTCAAGGACGTACTCTAAAATTGTGAATATGGAAAACTTTTACTCATTTTTTTAAATAACTGGTAAACATGGGTTAAAGTGATGAGCAGATTATTGGAAGGAAATATCCTATCCTCCTCACTTTAACTCTTTAAGTTACGGTTTGATATGGATATATCACTGCATACAGCAACCCCCCCCCCCCCCCCCCCCCCCCATTTTTTTTTCTCTGCCTATTTCTGTTGAATAGAGTCCTGTTTCTGTTCATAGTTCGGTATCTCTTTCATATTGCTTTTTTTCAACCTCATCATATTTGACCTAAGTATATGTTGCACCCATCCCTCTTCTCTCTCTCTCTCTACGGCTGAACTAACTGAATACTTACTGTCTACCATTTTCTGTTGTTTCTGGTCATACTTGAGTATCTCTTTGTAACTCTCCTCAGCTTCATCATATTTCAGCTGTCCAAGTAAAGCCTTTCCTCTGTGTATGTGTGCCTTGGAATTCTGAGGTTCAAGCCTCAAGATCAGATCACAGTCAGCGATAGCCTCTTCATAACGACCCATCTTGATGTATGCCTAAAAATGGGATGAATAAATAGCCAGTAAATAAGAAAAAATAATGAATACTTTCATACAGATTAACAAACTGAAGATGCATGCCAACAGTCTTTTCATCCTTGAGATATTCCTTTAAACAGAGCTCAGCAATAGAAGGGGCCTGGAATACCTAGGTGCCCAAAATCTAGGTTCCGGACCCCCCAATTAAGTTTATTTTACAGGGCTCTAGCATGAATATTCTAAACAGTTAAATCCGAACTCCCCTCCAAAAATGTTGGTGTGGAGCCCTGCTTCCAATAAGGTTTTCTGATTGTTAAACCATTTTGAATCTGTCTGTCTGAAAAATGAGCGAAACTGCCGCTAGATTGTACCTGGCAGCCCCCAAAATACAAGGTAGCAGTGAGCGATTAGCTCTCCAAAGCTTTAAAATAGCTCTGGTAAAATATAACAATAAAATATTAAAATAACACTGTGAAAAAATCACACTGAGACAACACCAAATCCTGAAAGAGCTCTCGCAAACAGAAAAGTATTTTTAAGACTGGTACCTGGGCTCTGTTTGTATAAAGCACACCAAAGTCTTTGAGATGGGTCAGGCCCTCTGTGTAATGCTCTATGGCTTTCTCGTAGTTGCCTCCCTTGAATTCTACGTTCCCTCTATCTTTCCATTCGGTCGCTCTCTCCTTTGCTTCCTTCCTTCTCTGTGCCCTCTCCGCTGAATCTCGTTCTACTGCTTTCATGAAACCATCTGTGAGGAATTGGAACACCAGAGGGAACGTTTAGTATTTGTGAAGTGTGTGACAATATTCTGTTAATGTGATCTACAAGTTGAGACTATAAATGTTTATACTGAGAGAGGGCGCTAGAGACAAAACCATCCCAGAGCCATCTATACACAGAATTTGGCCAACCCGGTTCGAGTTGGACATACGCAATATGGCCACTACTGATTGGTTTGGCATGCACAAAACAAAAGAAAATATGCCACGTTGTGACCCAGTGAAACCAAGTTGGCCAAACTCTGTATATATACATGTAGATGGCTCTGAACCCTCCCATCTTTCACTAAAACTCAAAAAAAGGGAGGATGCGACAATGTTCTGTTTATGTGATCTACAAGTTAAAACTATAATGTTTGTACTGACTGAATAAACATGCAGTCAGGCAAAAGTTTGACACAAAGTGATGATTGCAGTTATTGTCAGATTTGCATACAGGTACATGTAGAAAAGAAAGAGTTGTGCCCTATCACACTACCAAGATCAATGCCATACCAAACACAAAGTTACGTTATCTCCCTTGGGCAAGAATCATTCCGTTTGGAGTCAATGTAGAGTTGGTTTGGAGGTGTAACCGAGGTATTTACCCATACACATATAGTGGAAGAAAGAGATAGACAGACATAGAGAGAGAAAGTGAGAGAGAAAGTGAGAGAGAAAGTGAGAGGAGGAGACACAGAAAGAGACATAGAAGAGGAGAGGATGGAGATATAGTGGGGGATCGAGAAGGGGGTGGGGGAGAGGTAGAGGGAAGCAAATGAAACAGATCATAGCGTAATGAGAGAGACAGTTGTAACATGTACACATGTGCACTCAAGGTTTAATTTATGGAGTGCTGACATAGTTCCCTCACATAGAGATTGTATGTGGGAGGGAACTGTTTATTTATTTCGAGCTCCATGAATTGAACCTTGAGTGCGTCTGCGTGTCACAACTATGTCTCTCAATACACTATGGATCAGATGTAGGCCTACAGGTAAAAAGAAAGAGAGAGAGAGTTCTTTGGACAAATGAATCGTCATGGATTCAAGCTTTCTTTCTCTCTTTTTTGAGCAAGAAATTTGTCAACTTCATTCCTCATTGTGGCTAGTAGTAATCACTTACCCTGAGACATGTCCATTGGCGTTGCCCCAGACGGTCCCTACACAGGAAGAAAAGGGGGAAAAAGGGGTCAATCACAAATATTGAATTATGTAAGATTTAGTTTTGGCTCTACAGATCAAAACTGCAAGCTATGGTATTTCTTACAATGTACTTCCTTGTTTCAATTTTCTTCTTTGTCTGGAATTTGATTAAACAAATAAAGGAAATTTAATAAATGTGCCTCACTTAATTTCATTTACAATCAAGAAATATATTGAGGGAGAGGAGGGCTTAACCCCCCATCCCTCCTCAAGAATCTCGACAGAACCCTTTCACTTTATCTTTGACAAAGTAAATGCCATGAAGCAAATGTCGCCTCATCATACACTGTATGTCTGATCACCATCTGGCGACTGTCCTGTGACCTTTACCTGAAGGACTGGAGGAGCAGCAGGCTCATCCTTGAAGGCATTCTTATTGATGACCGTCCTGTTGACCGGCTTCTTGCTCTCAAGTCTTTCTCTCTCTGATACATCCTCTGTCACTTGAAGATCACCCTTCACCACAGATTCTGCAAAGAAGAATATATTTAACGACATTACATGGCTACATACTAACTCTTCCCCTTTTTTTTTCTTCTTCTTTTTTAAGGGGGGGGGGGGGGTCCCTTGGATCTTAGTTAGATTGTTGTTCCGCTAGTGAACGTACACTGGAGGAAATTCAAGTCCAAAAAGGCAAGGGTAGTGATAGTGTCAAACTTTTAGTACATGAAATTCTAGCGAGTATCAACATCGGCTATTGCAACACCAATCCATCAGAATCACAATCAGAGTAGGCCAACGGTTTTAATTATTTTATGCAAATCGCATGCATTTGGTGTTTAAGATTTTAAATTGCCAACTGACATGACTGTACAAGACGTTATAACAAACTTCCTCCAGCAGATGCTATTGGACAGTCGATAATGAGGATCGCCGATCCGCACGCATAGACGAAAAAAACCTTGTAAACACGGACAAACCGCGTCCTAAATTTTTGACGCATTTTGACAGACTTTTTTCTTTCTTTGGCGTAGGGTTCCCGATCCGCGCGCTGGTAATGCGAAAAAAGGATTCCGCGTTATAAAATACCCTCAGTTTACTGTCTAGCTTTTACGGGATGTCCGTCTTCCTGAGGATTTATCGTTCATAACGTGAAAGTCTCTGTGTTGCGTCAATGATAAATGCATTATGGGGCATCATCGCGGAATCTGTTTTTTTGCGCATCGCTGCAACGCGTGGATAGTTTTTTTAATTTTAGGGCGCGATTTGTTGCGTTTACGAGGATATCCTTCATTCCTTGTTTAATCCGGACGATCCTTATTCTCAGACCAGTGCCCCTACTGTTTGAATCAGCATCATCATCATGATCATTCATACTTCACAGTTCCATCATATTTCCATTGACATTGACATTGTACGCACAGTCAGTAGTGCAGTTGCAGCGTCGGAGCTTCCTGGATCCGGAGTTACAGTGTAGGCCTAGGCCTAGTGTGCATGCATATCATGTGTGGGAACGAAATTGAAAATTAAATTAAACTTTACTTTAGGCCTATTATCAAGCTTTAGACTACGTATATTAATCATTATAATAAAAATATTGTTCAGAAATCTTACCCAGTTCATCGACCTTCCGTAAGAATTCTTGAAGATCTCCGTTTTCTGATGAATTCTGCATTTTCGAATGAGATTTTGAGACTGGATTTCATTAATAGTTTGGCGATAGCATGTTTACCTCGATACGATAGTGATTGTCAAATACGTATCCCAGGCAAAGAATACAAAATTGATTAGAGATTTTTCAGAAATCCTTGTGAATTCAACTAATTTGTTGAGAAATATTACATCCCTATTTAATAAATGTTCTTTAAAAAAATTGTTTGATTTGTTTCTTTTAATTGAAGATTTTAAAAATATAAATTGTTGTTTTGCATGCACTAGATTAGACTAGTGACTTGTTTGCGACTGGACATATAAGGCTGTAAGAAACGATTTTGTTTATCGATATGCGGCTGCATTTGAAAACTAACGAAGCAAATTAAATCGTGAAAATACTGTTTTGCAATGAATTCCAGACCGAAGAACAGCAAATTCCACCGTCAAACACAACGGATTCTTGACAAAAGACCTTGTGAAGTTGTTCCAGTCGGTGCCTGGGTTGAACTGTGCCCACAAAATGATAATGACGCGTTCGCAGCAGTGGTAAGAAGTTGGCGATATGATTTAGCGTCAGCAGCAGTGGACCAGCATCGCAATCAGCCATGGGGCCGCACCGGCGTGGCGTGGTGGTAGCTAGGTACATGTAGGTGGTCGTTCGGGGGCAGGGGGCGCAGGCTCGGGACAACAACAATGCAACTGCAATTAGAATTAGGCTAGGTGACATGAATTGGCATTGCATTGTCAATGTTTACTCCACGCCACCGGCATGCATCAGGATCAGGCAGGTCCGTGAATGACGATCGTCCGCATGCATAAAAGAGGATAGATCTATCCTTGTTTAGTCCACTTAGAGTTAGAGTCTAACTTAACTTAGACTAACTCTAATCGCGGACAATAATCGCGTCCTGAAAATAATTATAAGGATCGTCCGCATTTTGATTTTCTCTAATTCGACGCTCAGCTGGTCTGGGGTTTCGGGTTCCCGAATCGCACGCTGGCAATCAGGACGATGCGAAAATGGATTCTGCGACTAAACTGTGTCATAAAATACCCCCAGTTCACTGTCTACTTAGTCTAGATCTTAGTTAGGGTCTAGGCCTAATTGTCCGTCTTCCCAAAGATTTATCGATCAGAGCGTGAAAGTCACTGTGTATACAAAAAACTAGAAATTCAATGTAAAATGCATCAAGAAATTCATTGCGGAATCCGTTTTTTGCGTTTACGAAGAAGATCCTTGTTTATATATAGGCCTACATGTATGTGGACAACCCTTATTCTCGGACCAGCGCCCATACTGTCTATACAAATTGAAAAGTTCAAAATTGCTAAAGGGCTTGATTTGGAAATGTCTCTTTGATGATAATAATGATGACTTTTATTAGTTGTCGAATCGAAATATGGTGAGCGCGCTCGTTTAATTAATTATTCTTCTTTCAGGTGGCAGCCCAATATGAGGGTGAACGTCTTCAAATGCTACAAGCAGAGAAGGAAGCAAAGCTAGCAAGATTCAGACAGGAAGTAAGGTCAAGGGTCAGAGAACTGCAACGGATCAAGAAACAGAAGCAGCTGCAGGAATCTTTTCAAGCAGTGAGTCTGGAGAACCACTCCATAAGTGATTTAGATTACCATTTATACATGCCAAAGGAAACATTAAAATCATAAAGGAACAATAAAATCTTGGGGACTTGAGCAAACAAGACCTTTTTAGGCTATTACATTTTGGAGGTCCTCTTTGTTGAAAAAGTTGTTTAGGTGTCAGGCTTATTTGGGGAGTTATATACCTGAGATATTAGTTTTAAAAAAGGGGGACATGGCCCTGGGCTGGTTGTGCCCCCCCCCCCCCCCCCCCACAAAAAATCAAATAACAACAACAAGCAAACCAACCAAATTTGCCAAGTGTTTAGATGAAATTCATTAAGTTCCCTCATCTTTTATATTCCTGTCAGGTGAATCTGCAAGGTAGGGTTGTCCATCGCACCACACCCTCGGCCAACATCCTTTCACATCGCATAGACAACTGTATCTACCAGAACAGTGAACCCCACGCCATAGGGCGCACTGCTCCCCAGCCCACCCCAGAGGCCTGGGGGAGAGAGGGGCAAGGAGATGGGGGACTGGTCATCGGACAACAAGTCGGGGAACAGGCCGGAGTGTCGAGGAGACTGGTGCAGAAGGCTAAGCGTGATTTGGCTGCTAAACAGCTGGTAGTCAAGCCTAAGGTAAAGAAAGCTACACATTTTATGCACATTTAGTTCATAGGCTCAAAAGGACAACTTCATCTACCTCTCTCTCCTAATCTATAAAAGTTTGAAAGAATTTTTATTTTATTTATTCAAATAAAAGAAAGAAAAAAAAACTTGTTTCAATAAATGATCAGTTTTGACCAATTGCCAATAAATCCAAACAATGTTAGTAACTTATACTTTCCAGGTCCTTTTACATACTAATATTTGTGATTTCAAACAGTATTCCAGAATATGTAGTAGATATGAACTGAAGGTAAAGTTGAATCTCATTGTTCAGGTGATGTTCACATAACTTAATAAAGAAATAAAGAAATAGTCTTGTGCACATGACTCTCTTCTCTAAATTACTCCATGGTCATGTTTGCCACCCGTTGCTCATTTTCTTTGCCCCCACTGTCATGTTTCAGACGGATAAACACAGTGTTCCTGGAGGCATATGGGGATCTGCATACTCTAGAGATAAACCAGCTGAGGTAAGTAAAAGTTTTTAAAGGTACTATGTCCCATTTGCAGGCCCAAAAAATGAAAAAGTTAAATTCCAACTGCATTTGAAAGATAATATTAATTTAGAACTTCCCTAAAAAAGGTGGGGCTTGAAAATGTCTTCAAGTGGGAAAATAACAACTATTAGTTGTCAAATCAACTTTAGGGCTATAGAGCCCAAAAGTAATAGTCTTGATTTTCAGACAATTGTACCGAATGGTCATACGTTTTATGCTGCGCAAAGATTCAATCAGTTTAATCTTGGCCATCACAAGAAGTGGGTTATTGATGTAGACAAATGCTCATGTACCCTTTACAACTCTTTTCATGTATGTTATTACCAAAGAAGAAGAAAAGCCATTCAGTCACTCAATAGTGTCTAACAGTGAAGTCTAGCAAGTAAACAGGTTCCCTTGCATAATTTGAATATGAGGACACTGCTAACGTTTAAATTTCACAGATAGGACATACATGACATATTCATAATTCCTGCAAAGTTCTACAGCATTTGAGGTTGGCTGCAAAAGGGACATAGTACCTTTAAGATATGATATGATTATTCTTAAAGAATATGGTCTCATATTACCCTCATTTTTTCAATGTTCTATAAAATATTTCACCACCAGTCAATATTTGCTTTTACAGAAATTTTATAAGAGACTTTCTATTTCAAAAATTGCTCCAAATCAGAATAATTCAGATTGACTGCACGATGTGTATATCAACTTTTGTTCCTATTTATATGCTGCTATATCTTAATTCCTTACTTGTACCCGTATCTGTAGAATAAAATGTACAATAAGTACCGGTATTGAAAATGTGTAAATATCATATTTTTCTGTTTGTATGTATCTATATTTATGTGTGTTAAAAGAATCATGTTTGTTATTCTTTCTTCTCATGCATAGATGGTTGACAAAATTCCCACTGATTCTGCATCAGGGGTCAATGACCTTGAGACGTACTCCACCGTCCATAGCAATAGGAGAATCCCTCAAGATACCATAGAAGAGGCGCTCTATGACGAGAGCGGTGACTGTTACCCAAACCACCAGAACGGAGAGCCAGAAGAGTTGGGTGTTCCAAGGTCGAAGCACGTCACCTTTGCCCCCAGACTTCAGAGGTCACCTCAGCTGGCTGCAGGGGTCAAAGATCATCGCCATGGCCACGGTGATTTCAGTGAACCCAGTGACCTTCACCATGTCTATGTACCTCCCTTAGAACCTGATCCTGAGGAATACTTCACCTATCAGCAGCAAGAAGAATTGCTGTACAGCGAAGGCAATGGTGACACAGATGTCAAAGGTCATGTCATAATGGGTGATGGGTTCAAGGGTCATGTGCCAGAGGTCAACCCAGGCGTTGTAGCTGAAGAACAGAGGAGACAGGTGAGAGTCAGCAGTGGGGCAGTTAACCCTTTAGCACCTGCAAACCTTGTCTCCACAAACATAATACTTGATGGTTCTCTATGATATTTTCATACTGTATAACCGGGTCTTGGAGATTGATATTATGACATCTTTAACATTTCCTAGTTAAAGTAATATGTACAGTCTATGTTACTGTTAAAATGTCTTTGTACGTGTGATCTCTCTGAATTTGTTTGATCAGCATTTTAGAATAGATTGATCTGCAATGCAACTGTACGAAAGAACTTCAATCAAAAATTTTGATTCAGTTTAAAGCCTGTCTGCACTAGTTTGGCCAGGAGGGATTAGACCTCCCTGAATGGTCACTGACAGGTGGTTATCTTATCAAATCAAGTAGCTACAAGTAGTGCAGTCCCGCTTAATATATGATGAAAGTGATATGCACTCTGATGTTTGTTTTTCTGTACAGCATGGCATGCAGTTCTCTATGTACAGAAGACTTTACTCGGATATTGAGAGAGAACAAGTCAGAGAGAAGATGAGGAAGAAAACACATCACAAGCAAATACAGGAGTAAGTAAAAGTGCAAGGCACACTCCTAATGAAAACTCTGCCAAGTCGAACCTAACATTCAAACAGGCCCCCAAACTGGACATTCTAAAAATATTGTACGAAAGAGTATAAAAAGTACCGGTATGCATTAGTCATACATGTATGTCCTTCTTAGTGCAAGGTACTTAACAATCCATGATGAAAAGATGGGTTCATGAAACCAATGGTGCACAAGTCATGTAAGACAGACCATATATGAACTTTCAAACAACTAGTCCAAAGGTTTACCAAACCAAAGACTTGAAAGGCTCGGAATACAGAATGTTCAGAAGCCCAGTGGCTCACAAGAATGGATTCAAAGTCTGGTTGATTTTAATTTTTACGATCTCTGGTAAATGGGCTACCCTTGAGTCGGTGAATACATTGGACATAGTGATAATCTCTGTAGAAGCAAAGCAGTGGATGACCCAAGGATAGGAGCACCAGGAGTGTCAAGTGTGACCGACAAGAACTCATGATTATTAATTCTATTTATTGCGAGCAATTATATGTAATTAATGCCTTTGTATTTTATTTCAAGGTTGAAAAAGGCGAAGGAGCTAGAGAGACTTGAAGTGGAGCATCAGTCTCAGCTCGTGAGCCAACCCATCGATATCCTAAGAGAGTCAGACAAAGACATGAGACGGAGAGAAATGGAAGAGGCTGAAGAAATCCATAGGATACAGACCAGATTGAGACAGAAGAACAAAGAGACAAAGAGGTATGGACAGCTTAGACTTGAGAACCATTCTGAGAGGCAGTGAACGACTAGATTGGCCCACCATAGCTCTTAGTGAAGGTCTGCAGTTAGAGTTAGCACTTGTTGTAAGATGTTTGGTGATGCTATCGGTCACCTTTTGCAACTCATATACAACAACAAGAAATTGACAAATTCTGCATTTTATGTGTTGGAAGAAATAGGAGAGTTTACTGTCACTGTCACTATCTCAATGATATTAGTGAATACTGATATGGCCAATTTTAAATTTCATGTTTAGTGATTGCAGCTTTTAAAAATTCATAACTTTGTCATCGTTGTCTGGTTTTCTCTCAAACCGTCACCAATCTGCTTCTCTATCTTTTTGGTTCATTGAAGAGCAATGTTAGCCCATTGCCTCCGGGATCTGGATGGTTCCTGCATTCAAGCCTATGAGAATGACAAAATTCAATAGTCATGGGCTTAACTCTGGATTCCCTACAAATTACACTAGAACTCTTTTATTTGCTGCACCTTTTTGTGTGAGGTTGGGAGGAATTACTGTTTAATACAGTCAAACCTGTCTATAGAGACCGCCCAAGGGAAACACAAAAAGTGGTCTGTGTAGACAGGTTCCTTCAGTGCATGTTTCAATGAGAAACCATTCTCTAGGGAAACAAAAAATGTGGTCTTTGTAGACAGGTGATCACTAAACCAGGTTTGACTGTATCTAATCAAGACATTATATTGTTTGTATCGTAGGTTTATCTAAGGTTTACGAGCGATGATGAAAGAACAGATCAAACTCATGAATGATGAATTCTTTTATTTGCTGCAGCTTTTTTGTGTTGGGGTGGGGGGAATTACCGTTTAATATCTAACCGAGACTTCATATTGTTTGTATCTTAGGTTTATCCAAGCTTTACGAGCGATGATGAAAGAACGTATCAAGCTCCTAGGCGTCACCCCTCCACCTCTGTGTGCCTGTGGGCCGTCTGTATGGGATGCTAACCCAGAAACATGTGCTAATAACTGCATCTTTTATAAGAATCCTAAAGGTACGTCAATCCAACTGTGAAAGCTCTTTTTTATTTCATTCAGATTGCATTTGAGTGCATTGCGGAAGTGACCTATTGGTATCTCATATTATTATGTTAATGTTCTTTGGAATTTTGTTATTGTAATTCATGTTCATTTCAGTTTTTAACTGCCAGACATGAAGATCTTAATGAAATCCATTTATCTACCTATCAATCCTAAAGGCTTGTTCAGGTCTCGAGTAATAAACCGTGTCGTTATTATTACAACATATAAATAAATTGCAACTACTGCAATAAAGATCCTACGCTTATTCACCAACCTCTGAATTGATAATATACAATTATACAGAAATGTGAAGAATATTACACTTTACGCCTTCATAACTTTTTTAAAAACCTGCCACGATTTACTGCATCCTATCTGAAGGATGTGTTAGGTAGCTCAACCTTAAAATGCTAGGTTTCTTTGATAGTCTCTTGTCCGGGAAGGGATCAAATTTGTAAAAACCTGGTGTACAGATAAGGCATCTTCATATATAGTGAGAGAACAAAATCAAGAATGATATCGAAAATGGTTTTGGAATTATCTGTTGTATGTTCACATACCGGTATTGATAATTATGCATTGTGTACAATATGTACATATGGGGAAAAGTCCATTTTCATCACACACAGTCCAACAACTGGATGCTACCCAATGGTCACAATTTTATCATTTCAGTATCAAGTGACACGTAAAACTGGGCTTTAGAATCATGAAAGCTTGTGGCAGAAAACAAACACACAAACTAATTTTCAGCCAAGTAATCAAGTAATCATTGACTTCTATTTTGCAGAATTATAAACGAATTGTTTCCAAAGCTTTTTACTTCTATGAAAGTGTGATTTTGATTTGTCATGATTATGTCCTTTGACACTCATCAAGTCTTTTGTGTTTTAATCAATGATCCTATTTTATGACCATTTTTACATCCTAAACATTATGCAATTATTTCTTGGAATACTACTTTATATTTTTAATAAACCTAATTGAATCAATTTGAAGTGAATTAGATATCATGGTTTAACGGTTAACATACAGACAGGAGAGAGAGCCAGATTTAAACCAAAAAAAATGTAATGATTATGTACTTTGACAACTTATTACCGGTAAGCCTTTTTTGTTTTAATCAATGATCCTATTTTATGACCATTTTTAAATTGTAAACATTATGCAATTGGATATTTTTAGCAATCAAATCGAATCGGTTTGAAGTGAATTAAATAGAAACAGGAGAGGGAGCCAGTTTAAAAAAAAAATTGTCAGTAAGCATTGATTTATTTTTCCGCAAGTAATTCCCTTCTTATCTTTTCTCTCTGCAAATTTCTTTTCTTTTTCAGCCTATGCCAAGGCCCTTGCTTCTGTTCTGACACTCAACGACACAGGATGAAATTAGTCTGAAGTATAACAACACAAGTATTACCAAAGCAACATCGTGTGTCCTTAATTTGAAGATCTGGACCTGTTCAACAGCTACTTTCTGTTAACCCTATTTAGCCCGGGGGGGGGGGCTTGAGAAGCCTCCCCCCTCAACATTTTTCGCGATAATTTGTTAACGCAAGAAAATCTTGCACTGAAATTTTGTGACTTTTTTCTTTCGAGTCTTGCGCAACTTTTGAAAGAAATTTTTCGAAAATCGGACCTACCATTACAAAGTCACGTGTCCTTTTGTCTTCGCATGTCAGCCCGAAAATCGCTCATTTTTGTGATTTGTGTACAAAACATATGGAAATCTCATTTTTCAAATAAAGAGGTAAAACATTGGTTATTTGGTCTTGTTTAGATTTTAGGTGTTTATTTTGGGGTCAAAATAGTTGAATTATAGTTGGAAATGAAATAAAACAACAAAAACAATAAAATACATAAGTTAAAAAAACAAAGAAATACATAAGAAATTATCAAAACAATAGATAACATAAGGAATAACCCTGGTTTTTCAAATTTTTGTGTTGTATTATTATTCCAAATGGTCTAACAAATATATGTAGTGAGAAAGAATGCTTAAATATGAATAATGTCTGATTTATGGGCAAAAATGTGAATTTAATGACCTTATTTGCATAAATTACCATAAATATGCAAATGAGTGAATTTTTCAAAAAAATTGAAATTACCATAGTATTCTATACACTTCACTTGACATGTATGCAAATTTTCGCGGCGATCGGGCGTTTCACGGCCGAGATCATAGGGGGGGGCCTGAGAAGCCCCCCCCCCCCCCCCCCCGGGCTATGCAGTTTCAAAATAGCCCGGGCTAAATAGGGTTAAAACTGGTCATTCTTTTGGTTTTTGTTTAAAGCCCCACTGCACTAGTTTGGCCAGGAGAGATTAGACCTCCCTGCAAGGTCACTGACAGGTGGTTATCTCATTAAATCAGCTCTCAATTAACATAAGAAAAAGGGGATCATGGGGGACCAATGGTCACCGATAAGACATTGTTTGCTCTATAGAGGGCGCAAGTAGCTATAAGTAGTGCAGTAGGGCTTTAAGAGTTGTGACCCGATATCATTTAAACAATAAAACCTTGTAAAAAAAAAAGAAACTCTGATATAACAAGGAAATTTTGCTGGTGCCAACTCTATATTTTCTCTTTCTCCCCCCCCCCCCCCTTTTTTTACCATAATTTTCACGTCCTTGTTATAAATATATTTCATTACAATGTAACAAATGCTGCAACAAGTATTTTTAGTACATTTTTTCTTATAAAGTCTTCCGTTATATTTCAATTCATCCATGTCTTCATCCATGTAGCTTGAATTGAATATCTGATGGGATATGGAGACAGGGTGTCAGAGAAGTATGATGCAAACTGTAAACTTGCTATAAAAATGCTCTGATCTTACAAGATACCTAGGGGTGTTTCATCAACTAGAATGATTTTGATTATAAAAAAAATCAAGTTCATGGGATTCCACATTTTGTAAGCTTGAGTAAAATCCATACTCCTGAACACTCGGTGAAATTCCTTCATTAAATCCAAAACTGGCCAAAATTCAATTCTAGAACGTATTTACAGTGTAGTTTGATGCAAAAAATAATTATAAATGTCAACGTTGCATCCATGGAAATAGAAAAGTTTGTGGACGCTTTGTTGTTGATTATGGATTTGCGACGAGCTGAATTCGATACTACTGGCTTGAGCCTGGGAAGATGGACCAGGATCGCTGTATGCCACGGTTTCTTGACTGTAACTAGTGCTGCTGAATGTAGAAGAAGAAGAAGTAGAAGTACTAGAAGTAGGCCTCGAGCTAGAAGTAGCAGTAGAAGTAGGCCTATTTCTAGAGCTTTCAAAGTGCAGATGTTGGGCAAGAATGACGTTCATTTCTCTCTTTTTTTTTCTTCACTCGTGCGGCTATAGTGTTTTAGGCTAGTTTCACTTTTGTGGCCGCTGACACTCATGATTTCTCTAGCTTTAAACCCAGCACTGTCCAATGCATTGATCATCTTTGCATGAAGCGAGGCTGGGAAGATGTACCAGGATCATCGCCGTAAGTTACGGTTTCTTGACTGTATTACTAGTGCTGGTCTCAGTACTGCTGAATATCACAGACCTGGCCTCACTTTCAGAACTTCAAGTTCAAGTTCATTTATTTACACTCATTAAAAATACAGAATATATACAATAGTCACATTTACAAATACAGAATAAACATACATAAATACCGTACATCAAACAAAAAACATCACATAATGAGAGTGAAGGGATGAGCTAAAAAGTAGTATACTGTAGTCCATTCCTCATATATAATATCAATAATATTCTAATTAAATGTCATACTATTGGAAGCATGAAAATGAATAACTTGAGCTAGAAGTAGAAGTAGAGCTGTTGGGCAAGAATGCTGCTCATTTCTCTCTTCTTTTTTTTCTCGCTGGTTCAAATGTAGTGTTTGAGACTTGTCTCCGTTTTGTGCCCGCTGACACTCCCGATGTCCCTAGATTGGACCAGTTCTATGATGCCTTCTTGCTACAGCCGTTCAAATTCAATCTCCTCTTTCGGTTTCATTGATAACTTGAGCTAAAAGTAGCAGTAGAAGTAGAGCTTTCACAGTACAGCTGTTGGGCAAGAATGCCGCTCATTTCTCTCTTTTCCTTTTTTTCACTCGTGCGGATATAGTGTTTCAGGCTTGTTTCACTCTTGTGACCGCTGACACTCGTGATGTTCTTTGATTGAACCCCTGCACTGTCCAATGCATTTATTGTTGTTGCACGAAGCAAGTGATCAGTGTAAGTTTGTCGACGTCTTTAGTGCTCTTTCAGGAAATTCCCCATTCACTCTCATCCACTCCTGGATTATACTTGTCAAGTTTGGAATGAATACTTCCAGCCAGTCACGGCCAAACAGGCTTGGTATGGTACCCTTCGACTGTTAGAAGTCGCACTTGTGCCCATTGATCACCATACAGTACTGTGGACTCTGATCTTGTCATCATTCTCGTCGACATCTGATTCGATGTTGGCATCCATGTAATCATCGTCCTCCAATGATTCTTCGTCACATGACTCGTTCTCGCTGTCATCGTTGACGAATCGATGGTAATAGAGGAAGTAACCTCGAGATACCCTACGTTCTGCTGGGTAGGAGGTTGATGGGCGGACCCTCTTAACTCGCCGCTTGATTTTACTTCCTGGCAGTTGATTGGCTCAATGTTCTGACAAATCAGCTCACGGAGAGCAGCCTTAGGGGCTTGACGACGAAGCTCCTAAGGCTCGACGGCGACGATGGCTGTTGTTGGAGTGACTTGAGCAGTCTTGGAAATCTGCACAAGATCGTCATCGTCGTTTTTCTTGTCGCCATGGTTTTCGGCATCATTCTCCGGTCCCGAAGGAACCACTTGGTATACTTGGTAGATTGCAGTGACGTAGCATCCTCCTTTCAGCTCTACGTTTTGCTTGGTGTACGTCTGTAGTATTGTTTTAGATTTCTGGATCTTTGGTCTGTTCTGTGGCATCCAAGTGGCATTGAATTGCTGTTCACTCATTAGTGAGACTGATGCCCCTGTGTCAAGCTGGAAACGCTCACTGGTGTCTGCGATGTTGAGACTAACCTCTAATGGCGGCGATTTCTCTCCCTCACTTATTTTGTAAAATAGTGACCCAATGTGCTGCACTGTGTGCTCTTCAGTCTTCATCACTCTCTCTTTCATCCAGTTTATATGCTCTTTGGTTTTGTGCACGATTTGTCTGTCCTCTGCGAACTTTCTGCTGTGATTTGTCTTCTTTTTTTTTGTCGAGTGTTTTTAAGCGACATGCACAGGAAAGGTGTCCTACTTTTCTGCAAAAATAACATGTCATGCCTTTAGCCGGACAGTCGGACGCTCGATGGTTGGTGGCTTGACCACACCTATCACATAATCTCTGGTGAGGTGACCCCTTGTCTGGGAGAGTGTCCTTGTTTGAATGGCCACCAGTTTTCCATACTTTGTTTACGGTGCCCGGGGCTGCTGCTCGCAAATCTGCCGTATTCTTATCCGCCAGTTCCACAGCGGTAGCGAGCTGCCACACTTTTTCAAACGGTAGCTCTGCGATCGTCGTTGACACCGCAAACCAAACAGTCTCTTAGCATGTCATTCAGTGTGCTCTCATATTTGCAATTTTCGGCAATATGGCAAAGCTCTACTATTGTACTTGAACCGTTGTACAATAAAAGATGGTTTTGGTTCCTTCTGATCCAAGATCAGCGTTATAAGTTCATCAAAAGAACAATCTCCTGCTTTCCTTGGGGAAGTCAAACTACTCAATAGTTTATACATCACACCACAAACTAAAAAAAAATTAAAAAAATGTTCTCAGCACTTACTAGGTCAATCGCAGCAAAGTAATGATGCATACGCTTGTTGTAGTGACTCCACCTCCTCCGGATGAAACTCACTGACAGTTCCAAATATTGCCATTTTCTCGCTGAACTAAAGTGCTGATGCCATCATCAGTTGCTTTTCGCAACACTGGGCTCTTACATTTCATCAGTTTCCCATACTCTGAATCAAGAAAACAATTTTGTATTCGCTTAGGCCTTTGCGACAGACCCAAAAATCTTGAAATCTACGGTTGGCGTTTTTTATAGAAAAGTAAAGCGTTTAAAACTGAAAAATATTAGCCCAAAGAGAGAGTTAAAAAAATATATATATTTCCGACAGATCGACCCATGTTTTGGCACTTAAAGGGCAATACAACATCTTTCTTTTTTAGGCCTTATGGATGATTCTCCTCCGTGGGAAGGGGCAGTGTCTTTTTATTTTTGAGGTAGATAATTTACTAAGGAGTTTACATTTCAAAGCATTTTTTTTCTCCTCCTTCTCTTCTGTGGAACATGGCATCTCTGATGAACTTAATCGCCCCTTCATCAGATTGACCCACCATGATCTCAGAAGTGACATGCCTGAGATTTAATTCCAACTCATCAACCGACAGTTTTTGTCCCTTTTTGGTGATGGAAGCGTCTCGTTTGAGACCACCTTTGCACGATGTCTTCAAGGATTTGATCTGGCATTGAAGGAATGTCTCCAACTGCTCAACACTCTCTGCCTTCTAGGCCACTGTCTTGATTTGATATATATGTTCCATTATCAGACACAAAACCTGAAGAACCAACCATAACCTAGAGCTTGTGTGGGCTGTGATGAAAAACCTATGCTTCTTTTTCTTGCCTGTTATCTTCAACCTCTTCGCCTGAATGATGTCACTTCAATCTGTGAATTGTCTGCCAACTTTATCCAGAATATCCACTGGTTAAAGTAGATTTCCTCTGCTTCATCTGATGAAGATGTACTCTTCTCATCATCTTGTTTCTCTTCATCCAAAATTTCTATCTCCTCTTTGCTCTGAAGGTTTAGTTCTGCTTCATTTTCCATCGCCCGAACCAGCTTTTGCTTTTTCAATCGTGACTTTCTCTTTATTCTCCTTTCAGTTCATGCCAAACTTTTCTGTATTTCTTCAGCCTCGTTCCGACGTTCCCTCATTTTCTTTCTCAGTTTTCGACACTGTTCTTCAAAAGTTGCAGCTTGCCCAAAGAGTCTTCCTCCAACACTTTTCTTCTTCCCCCTTTCATATAAGACCAGTTGCTGCGACATGCTTTTCAGTATGTCCGGGTGATGTTTTTTGTGTTTTTGTCCTTTTTCCAAACACTTTGCTTCTGGACCGATGTGTCCTCTTGTACAAGTAGCCAGAGTCATGAAGCATCATCCTCGCCTCATTTAGAGGTCAGGTTTTTCTTTGGCAATAAGAAGTGAAAAGATTTTAAACTTTTTCTATAAAAAATAAACCATGCTGTCATGATCACTTCATGAAACGGGTCCTAAAATCGAAATCAATTTAAGATCGACTTGATGAAACACCCCCCTGATGATATCCATGGCTCCAATGTCTTCATTATAATAAGCTTTCCACTGTGTATTACGTTCAAGATATGATGCATTGAAGCCATAGCAAATTATGAATGGTAACTATTATACAATCTGTGGTAGAGGCAAGTTTCTTTAAAATAACCACTAACTTATTAAACCCTTAGCTAAATTAAGTTTATGGTAATAGTTTTTTTTTTTTTTAAACATGCTTCTACGACTGATTGAATAATGCCTACCCTTCTGATTTTTCTGAATGTATCCTCATAGTCTTGACTACCAGTCTCCTGCTGAATTGTGATATTTAGTCCATTTGTTGAGCTAACATATGTTTTTGATCTTGTGTGGAATTCATTTATTATTCTGTTTTGCTTTCAGTTATATGCTCCTTTCTCAAAATACCTGTTTCAAGGTTTGTTCAGGCATGGCGGGGTAAACCACTGAAAAAAATAATCTGCCGCAGTTCTTTTACATGTAAATGAATGGCAAGAGCGCCACACAGAGGACTGGAACATATTCAGACACTGAGGTCTTTGTTATAAGATACAAAAATGTGACGTGTATTACACTTTGTCATCATAAGCGTACTGCTGCAGTTTTGCTGTATCATATCCGAACAAGTCTTTATAGTATGTATTGTAATGTGTGTCAATTTGAAACCTGCAGGAGTGGAAAATGATAAATGCAGCATCATGAAATGATGATTTTGTGTTTTAGTTTGTTGTTCTTCTTCTTGTCCAAATTGTTTTAGTGAAATTTGCATCAAGCGGAAAAGAAAGAAAGAAATAGAATTAGAATGAGAAGGATACAGATTGATCTAAAGAGCGGCCAAAGAGAATATTGAGGTCTAATAAAGATTTGCAGATGGTATATAGAGGACAGAGACAGGAGAGAGGGAGAGTGAAAAAGAAAGAGAGAGAGAGAGAGAGAGAGAGCTATTGAGGAAGAGAGGGGGAATGTAAACTTGTAAAAATTCATACAGAAATGCTATCACTAGTCACCTTTTATATCTCCATCCCCCTCTCTCTATCTTTCCCTCTTTGGATCTCTCTCTCTCTCTTTCCCTCTTTGGATCTCTCTCTCTCCCTCTTTTGATCTCTTTTTCTCTATCCCTCTTTCAATCTCTCTAACTCCCTCTTTCTCTCTCGATTAAGAATGAATTGATATGATTGTGCGATATCCCTTGTTATTATGTAATTACCAGTCCAGGGGGTTGACAGGGGCATGCAACCCCCCCCCCCCCCCCCCCCCAAAAAAAAAAAGATGATCTATTTGTTTGGTTTAGAGAAACTAAAAGAGAAGAGAACAGAATTTCAACTGGAGTTGAAAAACCAATTTCAACTTCTGACGGACAAATGCACAGAGGAGGAAGGAAACGGATCTCTTGAAACATGGACTGATCTGCTAGTGGAAAAAACCCAAGAAACCGCCATAAAGATCGCAGGGAAAAAACCAAAAACCCGTGAAAACAAGATATCAGAATCTACCATAAAACTCATGGAAAAAAGAAGGAACATGAAAGCAGAAGGCATAGGCATCCGAAATGTTGAATACGTAGAAACCTGCAAAACAGTAAGGAAAAAGCTACGTGAAGACATCCGTAGTTACAACACAACAATGATCAAATCCACAATTGAGGAAAACAGAAGCCTGAAGAAAACTTACAAGAAACTAGCACATGGAAAACAGAAAATCACAAGCCTCCTCGACAGAAATGGACAAGAAATCACAGATCAGGACCAGATACTTCAAAGAATTGAAGAGTTTTATGAACAACTATACAATATCAATAAAGAGACAGAAGACCCAGGAGAACCACAAGAAGAGATCCCAGTTGTAACTGATTGGGAGGTTCAACATGCAATAAATCAAATGAAGAGAGGGAAGTCACCAGGCCCAGACAACATACTTATAGACACAATCAAAGAAGGAGGAGACACAATAACTGAGGAACTAGCCAAACTTTACAATGCATGTATGCAAACGAAGAGGATACCACATCAATGGAAAGAAGCCACAATGATAATTCTGCACAAAAAGGGGGACAAGCGAGATCTAAAGAACTACAGACCCATCAGCCTCCTCTCAAACCTGCATAAGCTGTACACAAAAATCATCACCAACCGGCTAGAGAAAATCCTTGATAACAACCAACCAAGGGAGCAGGCAGGCTTCAGAAGGGGTTTCTCAACTATGGACCACATCCACACCATTAATCAACTGAAAGAAAAATGCCAAGAGTTCAACATCCCTCTATGCGTAGCATTCGTAGACTACGAAAAGGCATTTGATTCCGTAGAAACCTATGCAGTACTGAAGGCACTTCAAGACCAAGGAATCAACAATGCATACATCAAAATCCTTAAAGACATTTATTCAGACTGCTACAACACTGTCAGAATGCACAAGGCCAGCAACAAAATCATGATAAGAAAGGGAGTTAGACAGGGAGACACCGGCTCACCAAAATTCTTCACTGCTTGCCTAGAGAGCATCTTCAAAACATTTGACTGGTCATCAAAGGGAATCAACATAAACGGGGAAAACATGAGTCACTTAAGATTTGCAGACGATATTGTCATAATATCTCACAACTTAAACGACCTCAAAATAATGCTGCAAGAACTGGACGATGCAAGCCGACTAACAGGCCTCAAAATGAACATGAAGAAGACTAAAGTCATGGCAGGATCAGCCAAAGATCCAAAACAAATCCAAGTGAACGGTACCAAAATGGAGCAAGTAGAGGACTATATTTACTTAGGGCAACGTTTCTCCCTCCAAGACAAAAATCAAGACAACAAAATAAGAAGAAGAATCAAAGCTGGATGGCAAGCCTTTAGCAGATACAGCACCATCATGAAAGGCAAACTTCCATTATGCCTGAAAAAGAAAGTATACAACCAGTGCATCATCCCAGCAATCTCATACGCTGCAGAAACATGGACACTAACATCAAAAATGGAAAGAAAGCTAGCAGCCTCTCAACACAACATGGAAAGAAGTATCCTAAGCATCACATACAAAGACAGAAAAACGAACAAATGGATCAGGGAACAGACAAAACTCCAGGACATCCTTGAAACAGTGAAAAGAAGGAAATGGAATTGGGCGGGCCACATCAGCCGTAGGAAGGACAATCGCTGGAGCTCAGCAATCACTCACTGGACACCATATGAGGGAAAACGAAACAGGGGACGTCAAAGAAAAAGATGGCGAGACGAGCTGCAACAGTTCTGAGGACAGACAAATTGGCACCAACAGGCGCTGAACAGAGGCATTTGGAAACATCATGCTGAGGCCTTCATCCTGCAGTGGATTGACAACGGCTGATAAAGTAAAGTAAGTAAAAGTTGTTGCTTGTCGCAAAATGTTTGTACTTGTGTTCCCCCTCCCAACCAAAAACAAACAAAAGAACATTACCGGACAAGACATACTTTTTTTCTCCATTTACTGCACTGCACTGAATAGTTATTGCATATTCTCAACTCTGTTTTACTTACATAACTTCCAAGTATTGAGATTTCCTTTTTTTACATCAATTTTATTAATAAAGTTTGCCTACTCATTAGTACTCAGTAATCATACTGATGTGATTTTGCAAAGAAAACATTGAAAACTTATACATTTAATGCACAAATCAAGTGAAATGTTGATTCAAGTGACCAAAATTTGCAGAACTGAAAATGAAAATAAATAGAGATGTAAACAAAACAAAATATAGTACCTCTGTCACTACCGTTCTTCTGTGTATGACAATTAATTACAAATAGAAATGTACACAAATTCATATCAATTTCAAATAATTAAGTTTTGGCACAATGCCAAATTTTGCAACAAATTGCCATGCAACAATAAGCAAATAGGGGGGATACAGTCTAGAGGATCATTAAATAGTCTAGCCCAGCTAGTATTATATACATAGCATCTTATAACAAACTTTATAAATTCAGATTTAGAATCTCCTACTAGCAAGAAAGGTCATGAGAAAACATGACAGTAGTAATTGCAAAAATTCTGATTATATAAATTCTTTCATGCATATTGTGCCAAAATCCTCTACCGTATTTACACCACGACTTACAAAATGACTGTCTTTTAATAGACATCAGAGTACATTTCTATGAACAGAAGAAAAAATGTTTTCTGGAAATACGGGTACAGCTAACAACAATAACTTCTCAACCCTTACCAAGTAATGCAATTGTTTAAGTACATACAACATTGATCTGTCCCTATTTGTGTTTCTTTAGAATGTGACATATTAAAGCTTGCACCTAAAAGTATTGAACAAAGGCCCTAATTCAACCAGTCCACTTCTCATTCTTCAGTTACAAAAAAACAAAAAAAAACATCTAATTTACAAGGGGTGTGAATGAATAATTAAGTTGTTAACTGTACAATGACATTTTGCATAACATATCACTTCACCAATATATAACAACAAGCATACAAGTATAATAACAATCCTACAAAGGAGTCTGATTTTTAACCCTTTGTGACAATCATTCCACATTTTTTGCGGTTTGTCTCAATAACTTTTAATTTAGAGCCCTAACAAAATATGCCAGATGCATAAAAAGAAAGGGCAAAAATTTCTGCATATTCTGTATCCATTTTTATTCAATGACTTGTACTGCGTTTGACGCTAGGAATGTTGAAAAGGAAAATAAGCTTTACTATCCTTAAACTGGCAACACATTTTAAGATTTAAAGTCATTGTTTTTCCTATTAAATTTGGCAATGGTTAATATTCAAGAACATTCTCGCTCATGTAAATCGTTTTCAGAGATATCACATATCATTTGAATAATTTAGCGATAAAAGAAACATATCATTGTTGTCAATTTGAGGAGGATTAATGCATTTCTCACACCCTCTCTATTGCAACTGTCTTCCAGAAGCTGATGTCGTGGCTGTTCACATTCACATTAAACGTGATTCATGGCAAGCTGTAAGACTATTAAATAGCACACTTGCATTCCATACAGTGGGTGCTGATGCAACAAACTGCTAGGTACATATAAATCAGATTAGTTTATGTCTCTACTCCGTAGGGCTATACCTTCCATACAAAACATAACACATCCACTGCGTTCCTACCAGTACATGTCGCAGTCTTCATGATGTGAACACAACTAGGTTTGAATGCTGTTTAGTGCATTCCCACTATAAAGAGGGGTTTACACATGTAAGTCAAACTATCAATGTCACATCAAAACAGTCTTGATGGTGGAAACACACCTAGGGTTGATTCCTGTTACGTGCATTCCCACCAGATATATGTGTGGGCCTACGTATAATTCAATCTAGCAGATATTGCCTCTTGACAGTATGAACACACCTGGGCTTGCATGCTTTAGAGAGCATTTCACACAGACAAGTGTACTGGACACTTTAAATCCAACTAGCTAACAGACTCATGGTGTGAACAAACCTAGGCTTGCATACTGTTGAGTGAATTCCCACCAGACGGATGTGTAAGTTTTGTTAGACGTAGAATCTTCTTACTTAGATACGCAGTGTGTAGTTTGAGATAGTGGATCATGTCTGCTTGCCGCTCCAACAGGTTCTCCAAGTAGCCCATATCCCTGTGATCGGAAGAAGAGAAAGAGATGGAGGGAGAGAGAGGGGGTTAACCCATGTATAAAGGCATCATTTAACAATGTTAAATCTGAGATGCATGACCCTACGTGTAATATTGAAGCCCTAAAAATATTGCGCTTCAAAATGATCATGAAGTACCTCAAGAAAGTAAAAATCTTTGAGCAGCTGGTTTTACCACACTCATTTTCCCCAATCGACTGTAGTGTTATAACAACCTTTAGGAAAACGCATACCGGTAATTTGAATTTGATTTCCAATCATAAATATATTGATAATCAGACAGGCGATCGGTTCGTAAAAGTCATGGGACTCCTGACTGACCTAAAGGTTTATAATTGTGATTGCAGCATGAGCTAAATCCAGGATTTTGTTTCAGAATCTGAGGCAATGTTTCAGAGTCACTTTAAGAGAGAGTGATTCTTACCTATAAAGCAATATCAGGTACACTATCCAGGACTGGACACTAATATGACATGTTGTAAATAAGACTTTTACTCTGGACCTCTAAGACTCCAAAATTCAAACAGGGTGCTAGTATACACAG